>JANAVB010042419.1:631697-795963 GCA_029216955.1 Iris pallida
ACAGTAGAAAAGGTGAAAAAGTTCACTGGATCTTTAGTAGATATATCCTTTTTTTTTCTGTTGGAAACCTGTTATATATAGATTGCAGCAGTTGACACAAACGGAAAGTTTCAGTAGTTCTATCTTGTGTTCCGTGGACTAGTGATCTTTTTTTTTCTCCTGCAGTTTGCTTCTAAACGCTGGATGTAGCTTTGTGGGACTTGAGGCTGCTGACAGTTCCATTCATTAAAATTGCAGAAGTTATAGTAATTCCTGTCAATATGTACAAATGTAGTAGTCCTCTATGTTTGCACGGATACCATACGGATACAATGGACACTACTTTCAATATGTATTCTTTTCTGCCACTGCAGAGTTGTAGATTGGTCTTAGTATCCTCTTTATTGTTGCTACATTATTCTACATAAAGATGGAGTACATGCTTTGAGACTATGCGCAAGTTGAAATAACTCTATACTTTAGTAGGATCACAGCTACTGCCATATTATAGATTAAGGTGCACCTCTCATGTCAACTATTTTTTGTGTTTGTCAAAGATTCCATCCATGGAAGAACCCTTTGCACACTAAATCATAAGAAAGAATGCGATCACTATTTTTGCATACAACAAATATGACATGGAACACATGAATATTCACCTGTTGACCATGGACCAGCCTGCCCTAACTCACCCTCCATGGACGAGGGACCCTTTGGTCATTTCGCTTGGTTTCTCTCCAAAAATTTTGTTACACATCTTTGCTTTGATTTCGTCGGTATGGTACTTCTCTCTAAGGCGAACATCGTCTCCCCTCCCCTACCAATGCATCTTTACATATCATAGTTTTTGATACATCAAGAACAACACCCTCTTTTTGTGTAATAAGAATTTGACATCATTTTTGGAGTATTCGTACTTCTTAGACATAAAAGTCCAACATCTAGCATAGCACAAGCATTACTCACACCACATGGCCTTCAATACAAAAGAAGCCTTTACCAAAATCTTTACACAAACATTTTTGGGGTGAGACATAGTGGGATGATATCTTTCACCTACCTATCATAAGTAGCCTACCTTCTAAAGTGAGTCATGCATGTAGAGGGGTGTAGTAGAGGTGGTTCAACCACACAATCACTCCATGATATCTTAGGTGTGGGCCATATGCCCATCAAGAACTCCTCCACTGACGAAATCAAAATGAGGTGCGTGTGTGTGGTGTGGTGTGGTTTAGCAATAAGGATCACATCATCTTGCTTAGAGGTTTGCCAAACAAAACCAACCTCACCAATACTCAAATCAGGAGGTCAGCTTCATTGACCAAATCCATCCTCAACCTAACAAACCAATAATCTAATTAAAATGTTAATTAGTGTCTGCTAATATAATATATATATATATATATATATATATATTAATATATATATATTGTTGTGGTCAACAAAATTTTTTTTTAATTCATAATAATATTTAGTTGCATACTATTATTGTCCATGCACTTGGAATATTTAGTAGACTTGCGTCAAGGAACTGGTAGTACATGTCGCTAGGCTTATAAATTATTTTGGATTAAGACAGTATGTGTCATTTTGACTTTCTTCATTAGTATACCAAGGCAAGTCCGATATATTGTTCTTTTGAGTGTAGTGAACAGCTGCCGACTGCTGATTAGACTAATCTATATCCTTCAAGGAGATCCATGATCACATGTGAGACATGCATTTGGCAAATCCATTTTACTGCTCTCTCTCAAACTAACTTTCATGACTTCAAAGATTCATGTTCGATCCATGTATTTAAGTATGGCGGCATTAGGACGCCCTCAACCATGGGCGGACCCATGTGAAGGGCTGGGGTGGGCTCCAGCCCAACCCAAAAAAAATTTAATTTTTTTTTCTATATATAATTTTTTTTTTAATTTTTGTAAGTCAAGTTATATTTAGCCCACCATAATCCACTCTGGTTCCTGGTTCCGCCCTTGCCCTCAACTATACACCAATGTTTATTGTCTATATTGTGTATTATGGAACAATAGGTATTGACGTGGCACAAACACTTCTAAAATATAGTATAACACATTAGAATCAATGTCATATTCATACAAGATCAATGTTTTGTTGCAGTCCAGTCTGAATTTGATAACATCATATTTGTGGAGTCCAAATTTGATTAAATATTTGATTTCATTAGGTTTGGACGTTCATAATTGGTGCTGGACTATTTTAGATGTATTATAATTCTTATTAGGATTATCTATTTAGGAAAATTCTATTATGATCTAAAATAAGATGTTGATGGACTATTTTAGTTATAATAGGATTCTTATTTAGATTTCATATTTAGGAAATCATATTTTGACCTAGAATATGATTTTCTCATCCTTATATATGGGTCTCATCCTATATATGGGGGTGAGGGTGGAGGCACAAAGTAGTAAGGAGAAAATCTGATTGAGGAGTCGTCAACTTCGGTTAGGGAGATTGACCCATGTTCGTTCGTGAGTGATTTTATTGTAATATATCGTTTTTTTCTTGAGTGTCGTTTCTTTTTAGTGTGGTGAGGTGGTTGAACCTATTAGGACAATGAATTCAACATTGTTTTCTTTGTCAATCTTGTAATTTATTTGAGTTATACATATTGTTATTTATGCAGGCGACGTAGTCACCGCCATATATTTGTCTTTATCTGTACTTGGTGTTCGGTAGACATGGGTTGTTATTTTTGTTAGTGCCGAGGCACAATTTTTCGATGGATAACTGAAATATCGTAACAATTGTACAAACAATCGTTATTACGTAACACTTCACCGAAGGTACGTAGTAAAATCCCACAAGTGCTACCCTTCACAGAAGGTGCACAAAACGTAACACTTCACAAAAGGTACGTAAGAAAATTCTACAAGTGCTACCCTTCACAGAAGGTGCACAAACAGAATTCTGATAATATCAACGCAAATACTTCACCGAAGGTGCGTTAATAGAATCCTGACAGAACCAACAAAGAAGATGACTGGCGAAGATGAGATAACTCCTGCTGGGGTGAATGAACCACCATTGCTCAAAGCTTTATTCGCCCCACACGAGCACGAACAGCTTCCAGGAACCAGCAAGTTCACGAAGAACTTCTGGAACGCTCGTAAGTCAATATTTGAGACTTGAACGGGCTTCTTGGACTTAACAGACTCCCTCAAATCTCTTCTTGGTGCATCTTTCAAAGGAGGCCAAGGGGCTCTATTTATAGAGTGGAGTTGAGACTTCACCTCTTCTCCTATCCGATGTGGGACTAAAATACCAATACTCAAAAATAGAGTTTGATATTTTAGATCATCCCACAATCAGCATAGAAGTGTGTCAGTCCACGCCTACCCCCCGATCACTCCCGTGCATGCACGAGACAATCCTGGAGTCCACGTCCGAGTCCGAGTCCGCACAACAAAAATTAACTTGCATCCTTGTTGGATTTAATCCTTTTTTCTTCTAGGAAAATACTTCCACATGGCACAAACTTGTGCCCCACTACACCTCATGTGCACACCTCAACACAAGCAATGCATTATATTGAGATACTCACCATTTGGTGTAGCCGATGTGGGACTATCTTTTCTAGTCCAAAGGCAAAAATACCAACAATCCCCCATATCTCAATATATGGGTTGAACGTTCCCCACAGTGACTGTCCATCATGCATTAGGAGAGATGTCGCTACGACTTGAATCTTCCCGCATAGGTTAAATAACAGCATGATACAAGAATGGACTAAGCCTTGAATTCTGCATCATAACTGCAATTCTTCCTACTCACATAATGACATCAACTGTGCTTCTGGCTGCACATTGAAGGCCTTGTGCCAGCCTGGTTTCAGTGTATAATTTTTGGGCGTCTACAAGTTTACCCTCAAGAGACGGCCTGATATCTCTGTCCATACACTATAGGTGAGTTCTTTATAAAGAGTCATGGCATGGCATTGTGCTTCTTTGCGGTGCTACGCCGCTATGACATGGCTTAAAGCCGAGGCTTTACCCCACCTGGGTACCTCATCGTAGTGTTATACTACTGTAGCATGAGGTCACATGCCTCTTTGTAGTACCAAACTACCCAGCATGAAGCCTTGTGCTTCCGTGCGGTGTTACGCCGCTATGACATGGCTCGCAAAGTCGAGGCTTTACCCTACCTGGTACCTCTTCGTGGTGTCATGCCACTGTAACATGAGGACATCGTCCTCTTTGTAGTGTTGTCTACCTCTCTTTATTACGATTATCATACAGCATTAGGCTACCTGCCTATTTGCGGTGCTACTCCGCTGTGACTTGGCTTGCAAAGCCGAGGCATTACCCCTACCTGGGAACCTCATGGTGGAGTCACCCCACTGTAGCATGGAGTTACACTCCTTGTAATGCGCGCTACCGTGCTTCCTGTAAAGCACTCCAGGCATTCACTCTGCCTGAGAACTCATTAAGGCATTTAAGCCAACCTTCCCACAGGATCCGTTTTTCGCAGAAAACAACAGTAGACAACAGTGGTTGTAGGTCCGTAACCTCTCCATGTCACATAGGACAAGTACCCACCGTTCCTAATATTCTTCTGGTTAATAGTCCTCCCTTGAACCAAAAGCTAGATGCCTAGTAGATTTCTCTTTGAACTAATAGCATAAAACTTTATGGTAGGAATGTAATAACACAATATCAGAATGCCTTAAAGCCCATTTTACAAGCTGTGTCATTGACCAGCTGGCGCTTGAGGCCCTTGGTGAACGGATCTGCCAGGTTCTCCTGACTCCGAACATCAATCACTGCAATAACACCTCTCTTGATAAGATCGTGTACTGCTCTGTGCTTCAACCGCACCGTTCTCTTCTTCCCGTTGAAGAGTTCATTTGATGCCACTGCCGCCTGGTTGTCACAGTATATCGGTATTGCCGGTATCTGAGCCCCAACCACCGGAAGATCATACATGAGCTCCTAAAGCCACTCTGTTTCATCTGTAGCAGCATCCAATGCAAAGAATTCAGATTCCATGGAGGAGCGAGATAACATAGTCTGTTTCTTCGACTTCCACGATATAGCAGCTCCGCCCATGGCGAATACGAATCCACCTGTGGAATACTCGCTCTCCATATCTGAACACCAGCTAGCATCACTGAAGCCTTCCACTACTGACGGATCTCCGCTGTAGAAAAGTACATATGTCTGAGTTTTCTTGAGATATCTCATAACACGCTTCACAGCTTTCCAGTGCTCAACACCTGGATTGCTAGTGAACCGACTCAGCATTCCCACTGTAAAAGCTATGTCAGGCCTTGTGGCAGTAGTAGCGTACATCAAGCTTCCGATGACGCTAGCGTACTCCAACTGCCTGACGCTTTCCCTCGAATTTGGCTCCAGCTTCTGATCACTCTGGTACGGTGTATCAATAAAAGGAAGATCTTGATACCCGTAGTGAGTGAGCATCTTCTCAATATAATGAGAATGTGACAGCGCTATTCCAGTGCATGTACGTCCGGATGATCTTGAGCCCCAAGATTACGTCGGCATCCCCCAAGTCCTTCATACTGAACTTGGTCGAAAGGAATTTCTTTGTCTCTGTGACGCAGCTTAAATTCGTACCTAGGATTAGCATGTCGTCCACGTAAAGACATACGATTACTCCTCTTCCGTCAGCAAACTTCGTATAGACACACTTGTCTGTTTCACTGACCCTGTAGCCATTTGATCTTATCATCTTGTCAAACTTCTTATGCCACATTTTGGGAGCTTGTTTCAAACCATACAGAGACTTCATCAACTTGCAGACTTTGTCTTCCAGACCTCTGACGACAAAACCTTCTGGTTGTTGCATGTAGATCTCTTCGGTCAGCTCGCCATTAAGGAATGCCGTTTTTACATCCATCTGATGTATCACCAGCTTGTGTATTGCTGCTAGAGCAATTAACAATCTGATGGTTGTCATCCGAGCTACTGGAGCATAAGTGTCAAAGTAGTCGATCCCCTGCTTCTGAGCAAACCCCTTGGCCACTAGCCTGGCCTTGAACTTGTCAATGGTTCCATCTGCTTTCATCTTCTTCTTGAAGATCTGTTTGCATCCGATGGGTCTTGCTCCTTCTGGCAGGTCAACCAATACCCATGTGTTGTTGGAGGTGATTGAGTTAATCTCGTTGTCTATCGCCTCCTTCCAGAATACAGCATCTCTGGTCTTCATCGCCTCATCATAGGTAAGCGGATCTGCTTCCACATGATAGGTGACGAAGTCATCTCCGAAGTCTTTCGGCCTCCTCGTTCGCTTAGTTGACGGCTCAGCGAGTTCTGGTTCAGCTGGTGTCTCCTTGACGACAGCTTCATCTTGGACTACTGGTTCATTAAAGACTTCTGTCTGCTTTGTACCCTCATCATTCTCCGGAAGATCCGCGAGAACAATATTCTTGTGTTTTGCAAACTTGTCTTCAAAGTATTCAGCATCGCGAGATTCGATGATATGGTTTGACTCGATATCAAGGAATCTCCGAGCATCACTCTTCTCGGCATACCCCAAGAAGATCGCCTTCGTAGTCCTTGTCCCCAGCTTCTGAATCTTCAGATCCGGGAGCTTCACATAAGCCAGACACCCCCACACTCGAATGACATTCAAGTTAGGTCTGACTTTGAACCAGAGTTCATGAGGAGTTATGTCGGAAGTTGCATATGGCACTCTGTTCAGAATGAACGTAGCCGTTAGTGCAGCTTCTCCCCAGTAATACTTTGGAAGACCCGCAGTCAACAGCATGGAGTTCATCATCTCTGTCAACGTTCTGTTCTTCCTGTCTGCTACTCGTACTCGTTGGATTGAGGAGAGTACGGAGCCGTTATCTCATTGATGATTCCATATTCTTTGCAGAATGATAAGAATTCATGAGACCAATACTCCCCGCCTCGATCACTCCTTAACCTCTTGAGTTGTCACTACACCAAAACAGTCAATTTGTAACACTTTTTTTTCTTCGATCGTAACGGTTATTACCGTTACAAGGTTGTCACGGTAATTACCGTGACAATAATAAAATAAATGTTACTAAAATAATACTTTTGCATTTTATATTTGATGTATTTGTTGTAACGAAAATGATCGTGACCAGAAAAAAAAAAGTGTGACAAAATTTTCAGTTCCCGCTTCTAACTCCATATCCCTCCATTTTTTGGTTCTCTCCTTACTTCCCATCCCGATCATCTCTCTCCTCACTCCCCAACACCCTCTCATCTAAGCCATCCCCATCCAGCCCTCCGCCACCACCACCCTCACCGGCGCCATCACCACTCCTGCCACCACTCTCTCACACTCTTAATCTCCTATAGATCCAAACCCTAACCCTAAAAATCATAGAGAATAATGGTTGATGAGAGAGACAAGGGTGAGATCGTGGAGAAGAATGGCGTCGATTTGCCGAAGAAGAACGACTTGTGCTACATCTTTCTTGATGCTACCTGGGTAAAATCTATCGTCAATAATTTTTTTTCTTTTTTTCCCCATCTTTCTTGATGCCCAAGAAGAGACAAGGGAGAGCCGCTGGCGGCGACGCTGGGAAGTACGTGAGGATCGTGCGGACCGAGCACTGCTTCCTTCTCTTCGAGGAGCTCGGGAAAAGGGACCAGTGGCTCCAGTGCCTCGAGGTTCGTTCTCTCTTTTCCTCCAAATCTGATTTTTTATAAAAAAGATCCAGTCTTGGCTTAGCTTTACTGCACCTCCACCCTTCTGTTCGATGAAATGCGCCACAGAGAATGTGTTCCGTGAATTGGTTGGATATTGATAGCATTGTTGTGTTCATTGTACTTCGCTGATGGGTTTAGTTTGCGGTTTGATTAGGCCGGAGAGGGATAAATTATCCATTTGGGATTAGTAGGTGGATGGTGAACTGGTTTGAAAAGCTCAGCAAGGGAGACTAATGGCTCCAATGCTTGGAGGTTCATCATTTTTTCTCTTCGTAGTTCATTATCTGCACTTTGATAGTGATATGTTCGTAGACATGTTCTAACTCTATTATAATTCAAGCCTGTACATGTATGTTAACAAAGCTTGTCTAATTGTCCTTGCAATTATCTTGTATTGACAAACCAAAATTACTCACCTTAACACTTTCCTTGAAACATCAGCCACCCAAGATACTTAATTAGGGCTTGCATGCCAAACCCCAAGTCTGGCTTCGTTTCCAAGCTTGGTCACCAAATATAAGTGTCCCCACAAAAATCTCCAAATACAACCCACAAACAAATCCACAATCCATAAAATCTGATAGTAAACTTGTTTGTTCCACATCCTGATCAAACAAATGAGGTATACTGATTGTTTATGATTTTTCTTGTCTGTTATATAAGTATAATATCACTCGTAATCGATTTTAAGGCATATATGCTTGCTTATGTCCTGTAGTACCAGAATAACTTGCAGAGTACAAAAGCAGGTGGTCGAAGAAGATGTAGAGACCTTTTACTAGCAATTATCTTTAAGATTTCAGACAGCACCGAAGGCAGATGCTTCCATATATAATATATATATTAATATATATATATATATATATATATATATATATATATATATATATATATATGAACGGAAGCATAGTGACAACATTAGATACTTCATTTTCTTGTTGTCTGATGATTCTCATCCTGTAATGACTGACTACTTCAACTCCTGATAAAGAATATTAATTTCACTAGTTGGTAATATTTTCTAGTTTAGGAGAGAAAATACAGGAAGATTAATAAGCCACAAGGGAAGGAAGGATCCTGCAACAAAACAGTTTTCTTCAAAGGGAGGTGAGTGATGCAATTGAATTCTACACAACTTATTTCTTTCCGAAAAATAAGCACTGTGAACACGATATGCAATTTTAAGTCATTGTATATCGTTTACCTAAATTGTGTAGAGGAAAAATACTATACAAACCTCCAGGTATATCATGTATCCAACAATAATGTAAAGACAACCATGATAAGCATCCTCATCTAGATGAGGCTAATCTATTCATCACAAAGTGGTATTCATTCAATAAAATTTTGATAAGAGGTTTGTAAATATAATACGTAGTACATTCAGTTCATTTTATGTCCTTGTATAAAGAACAAGCTTACTGGAGGTGAATACATTTCCTGTTGTCTTCCTAAATCATCACAGTATCAACTTATGGAGCAGGAGGCAGAATATAGATGAAAGTCAAATGTTGAGTATGATGTAAGTGTAGGAAGATCAACTGATCTGTTTCCCTGGTGACAGAAGAAAATGGAAAGTCAAATGTTGAGTATGATAAATGTTTTGTTTAATATTTTTCTAAGTAGTAGATGATACCTAAACTGCATAGATACCTATCTGTTGTCCAAAATCTTTAGGTAAATATGAAGGAGGTGGTTCTGGATGATGTCGATGTCTTGAACACGATCACATATGTCATAGCTACCAAAATCATCTTCAATATGGTTGTCGGTGCCAGCAATCGAGACACATTTGCAAAGTATCCTTAATTTCCTCTCTCTTTCTTTTTCTTGGTTCTTCTCTCCTCTCTCTCACAGTGACTATTCTCTATCTGCAGGATGTTTATGCATCCCGATGTGCCTACAAATCTGATAAAAATGCACCAGACTTTTGTACAGTATATGTCGTACCAAAAGGCAAGGCAGTAGTAGTGCAATTGGCCAAAGTTGTGTGCCTAATATCGTAGCCTCCCCTTTCAAGCAACTGTCTTTAGGCCCTGGCCAGTTTCATGACCCTGATGATGTTGTGAGTATCCAATTCTTAGTCTGATATTTTGGGTGTTTGTCGATATTAACTATCTTTAGATGCACTGGCAGAAGAGGCTTTCACAATTGCCTCAATTGTATAATAATGTGTTTAATGCAAAGGTATTTGATGCAGAGCAATGCAAGAGTTGAACATGGGCTCAGTTTAGCAGCTGCATCTTCAGTTTCAATTATCAATGCAGCGTGCAAGAAGTCTCATTGTTTCTTTGTATTGCAATTCTTGCAGGGTGGTGACATGCAATCTGCCAAGAAGCTCTGCAGCAACAATAGGAAGGCCAAGGCTGTGCCTTCTGCTGCTGCTGTTGCCAAGGACCCACAGAGCATTGCAGCAAAGGTGTGCTATTTTCTCACATGTTATTAACATGAATTTTTCGAATTATGGGGCTAACCTGAGATGATGATACACTTGTCCCAGAATCGGAGGGAGAGGATCAGCGACCGGCTCAAGGTCCTGCAGGAGCTCGTGCCAAATGGCACCAAGGTTGGCCCGTCTTTTTTTTTTCCTTTTCTCCAGACGGTAAGGCTTGGTGCTTGCATCCTGGACGACGATGCAGGTTCAAGCCACGGACATGCATCTTGATTAGCGGATACGCGTACTTCTCATATCTTCGTCTGACTGAATCTTCTGTTCGTCGTCCAGGTTGATCTCGTTACCATGTTAGATAAAGCAATCAGCTATGTGAAGTTCCTCCAGTTGCAAGTGAAGGTGATGGCAAATTTCAACAAGGATGGATAATAATACCTGTTTCTTTCCGACTATGAGTTTAAATTTTCGACCTCGCAATGTAGGTATTGGCGACAGACGAATTCTGGCCAGCGCAAGGTGGGAAGGCACCGGAAGCCGCTCAATGTAGTTACCAATTTGTGTTACCAATATCCAATGGTATTGAATATTTGAATTTTGACCTCGCAATGTAGTTACCAATATCCATTTTGTGAACTAGTAGTAGTAGTGCTGGAATACAATGGGGAGGGGAGTGAGAACAAAATTGGCATCATGGGGAGGTGAGCGTGTTTTCCTGAAATCGTTGATGGGGGTTTCGTTTGTTAGAGGTTGATTATTATGACACGGACACAGTATGTGCTAGATAGAGTATTTTAGAGAGTGTGCTTAACTGTATGGTGTATAAAAGTTATGTTGTGCTCGTTAAAGCAAATTTATGGTCATATTTTCTTTTTCCTTTTTCTACTTGTTTTGGTTATGAACTTTCTGATGGCAGTCCACTATCTCTTTAGAGTAATGTTGGTAATTGTCCTCTTTATTTCCTACTGTATGGTGTTTGTTCTTTTGTGACTCTTCTTGTCTCTAGCTCTTTGGAGTTTGTCTCTATATTTGTGCACAGAATTTTTGCATGCTTTTAAACAAGGGTGTGTGGAGATGTTGTTAGTCATGATTTCCAATTTGTGTACAAAATTTTTGCATGACTATGAAGTCACGAATCTGTCTCTTTCCTTTGTGGGAATGCACTATTTTTTTCAAAAAAAAATTTTCTCTCATTATTTTTAAAGTCATTAAGTTTCTTTCCAGTTTGTAGTGATTATTTGTGTTTCTACATGGTATTGATAAGAATCTTTGTTTCCCAAAATATATGTTTGTATCAGTTTGTAATACAATCATGCTGGTGGTATAGCTGAGATGGCGGGGATGAGCCATAGAGGAATGTTTCTTTCTCTTACATTTGTGTTGAGAAGAGAATGGTTCTCCTTTGTGTTGATGTTGAGGCTTAGATCTTGTAATGTTATATGTTGTATTCAACTATTGTAATATGAATTTGAATTGAGAAGAGAAATGGTTCTCCTTTGTGTTGATATTGAGGCTTAGATCTTGTAATGTTATATGTTGTATTCAACTTGTAATATATGAATTTGAATTTATGTGCATATTGATAAGAGTTCATCTTCGATTACATATTGCTTTGAAGCCTTCTGAATATAGGTTAATGGAAAATATATTGAATTTTTTTTTCTTTCAAAAAAGGATATTGGTAACGGTTATAACCGTTACAAATGTGAAAAATAAGTAACGTAATAGCACATTTTTGTAACGGTAATAACTGTTATGAAGATAAAATTAGTAACAGTAATAACCGTGACGAAAATAAATATTTGTAACGGTTATAACCGTGATGAAAATAAATATTTGTAACGGTTATAACCGTGACAAAAATAAATATTTATAACGGTTATTACCGTGACTAAATATTAACCACGCCCCACTCGTAACGGTTATTACCGTGACGAAAAATAATTGTCACGGTAATTTGTCCAGTTTGCCGCTCAGCCTCGGCCCTGAACTCCTTGAACTTCTCGAATGCTTCGTCTTTAGACTTGAGCAAGTAGACGAAAGCATACTTTGAGAAGTCATCGATGAAAGTAATGAAATACTTCATCCCGGCCTTTGTAGAGAATTGTTTGAAGTCACAGATATCTGAGTGAACCAACTCCAGAAGATCTGTGCTTCGATGGACCCTGTGAAAGGGTTTCCTTGTGATCTTCGTCTGAGCACATACTTCGCATTTCTCTACCTTACCCCCATACTTGGAGATAAGTCCTAGACTAGACATTTTGTTAATCCTTTTACAATGAACATGTCCTAGCCTATTATGCCACAACTCAAGAGAATAATCAGAAAAAGTGATTGTATTTATATTATCATGCTGGGTTACAACAAGCTGAATCTTGTACATTCCTTCAGTTTGGAAAGCTTTTTCGAAGAATGTACCCTTCTTGGACATCACCAACTGGCCAGCATTGATGTCCATCCTCAAGCCTGCGTTGCAGAGTAGACTTCCAGAGATCAGGTTCTTAGCAATTACTGGAACATGCTTCACACCTTGAAGCGTCAGAGTGTTCCCCGATGTGAGTTTCAGCTCCACCGTCCCGATCTCCAGTACTTCAGCTTGTGCCTGGTTTGCCATTATGACCTTCTCTGAAGTTGGCTCATAAGAGACGAACCAGTCTTTGTCTGAACAGACATGGCAGGTCGCACCAGTGTCTATCCACCAGTCCAAGTCAGCCCTCACAGTTGCAACCTGTGCTATCATGGCAACTAGATTAGTAATTATAGAAACCTTACTAGGCTCACCTTATTCTTTGGGCTTGGACTTGCATTCGGATTTGTAGTGGTCCTTCTTGCCACAATTGAAGCAAGTCACATGGGACTTGGACTTCTGCTGCTTGAAAGCATGACCCTTCACTTTCAGATTCGTGAAGTCCTTCTTTTTGCGATGAGAAGCAGCCTGCTTCCCCTGGTACTCTCTGGTTTGGACCAGATTTGCCATCGCCAGTTGTTTGGACAGAGTATCCATCTTCTGTTGAGAGCGCATCTCGTCCTCAACATGAATCTCTTGCAAGAAATCTTCCAAGCTAATTTCCATCTTCTCTCGATGCATCCTTGCATAGAAGTTGCTTCATTCTGTAGGAAGTTTCGCGACGATCCCTCCAACGACAAACTTGTCGACGAGGGGCATGTTCTCGTCTTCTAGTTTCTGACGCAACTTCAGAAATTTCTTCACTTGGGGCAGCATCGCCTTCTCGTCTTCGAAGGTCCACTTGTGGTATTTTTCTACCATAAAGATCTTGGACCGGTTCTCATCATCTTCATAGAGCTTTCCCAAGGAGTCCCATATCTCTTTGGCAGATGTCTTCTTGGAGTAGGACTCTGCCAGAGAGTCTTCCATGGAATTGAGTATCAGTAGTTTGCATATACTGTTTTTTCTCTTCCACTTTGCTTGCTTGGTCGTAGCAGCGGCCACAGCCGCAGCAGATCCAGTGGTTGGAACGATCGGTTCTTCTTCTGACAGCACGTGATCAACATTCACGAGTTGAAAATTTAAAGTGACCTTTCGTCTCCATATCTGGAAGTGTTCGCCATCGAATTTTTTTAACTTGTTAAAGCCGGTATCGATGAGCGAAGCACGAGAATTATCCATCTTCTCAATAAAGCTTTGAGATTGTTAGTGCCGATGCACAATTTTTCGATGGATAACTGAAATATCGTAACAATTGTACAAACAATCGTTATTACGTAACACTTCACCGAAGGTATAAAATCCCACAAGTGCTACCCTTCACAGAAGGTGCACAGAACGTAACACTTCACAGAAGGTACGTAAGAGAAATTCCACAAGTGCTACCCTTCACAGAAGGTGCACAAACAGAATTCTGATATATCAACGCAAACACTTCACCGAAGGTGCGTTAATAGAATCATGACATAACCAACAAAGAAGATGACTGGCGAAGATGAGATAACTCCTGCTGGGTGAATGAACCACCGTTGCTCAAAGCTTTATTCGCCCCACACGAGCACGAACAGCTTCCAGGACAGCAAGTTCACGAAGAACTTCTGGAACGCTCGTAAGTCAATATTTGAGACTTGAACGGGCTTCTTGGACTTAACAGACTCCCTCAAATCTCTTCTTGGTGCATCTTTCAAAGGAGGCCAAGGGGCTCTATTTATAGAGTGGAGTTGAGACTTCACCTCTTCTCCTATCCGATGTGGGACTAAAATACCAATACTCAAAAATAGAGTTTGATATTTTAGATCAACCCACAATCAGCATAGAAGTGTGTCAGTCCACGCCTACCCCCCGATCACTCCCGTGCATGCACGAGACAATCCTGGAGTCCGCGTCCGAGTCCGAGTCCGCACATCAAAAATTAACTTGCATCCTTGTTGGATTTAATCCTTTTTCCTTCTAGGAAAATACTTCCACATGGCACAAACTTGTGCCCCACTACACCTCATGTGCACACCTCAACACAAGCAATGCATTTATTGAGATACTCACCATTTGGTGTAGCCGATGTGGGACTATCTTTTCTAGTCCAAAGGCAAAAACACCAACAATTTTAGGTGAATTGGCTTAAGTTTTCGCGGCGATGACGTCTTAGACACGGTATCGAAGCGCTTGTAGGACGTATTCGATTTCCAACATGTCTATATTCAGGACCGGTCTGGGAGGTTATGTTGTCTTCTTAGCCGGAGGTAATTTTGGTTGTCTTTTCACTCCTATTAAAAAGATATAGTTTAAGTTGAATTTGGACTGGACTAGACTGGTCTTAGGAAAACCAAATAGTCCGGAAGTTGTTCTATGGGGGGTTGTTCAAATCCAAAGTCTTGTCAGACTTACCTTTGGGCCGGCCTTCTCTATATTGTGCGGACAATGTCTATATTGTGTATCATGAAACATCCATATCACTTTTAAAATATAAGGAAACACCGTAATCGGTGTCGTGTCCATGTAAATGGAATGAGAGACTTTTATGTGAAACAGTGGAATAAGGTTGTGGCAAACGTGTCCACTTCTTAACAACCTAAAACCCACTTCCTCCATCCACTTCCCATCTTCTTCCTCCCTTCTAACATAATATATACTTTAGAATAACTACTGATCATTGTTCCGTTACAGCGCCTAATCCCTCAGCTATTGTCGGAAAGAATCGTAATAAATCAGATTTGGCCAAAATATTCGTTGAGACAATATTTACAATAAGCACCTTTTAACAACTATGCTCACAATTGGCGAATTTGCACTCTACTGGACTTGCTCATCTTCACATGGACCTGAGAAATGACCCCTCTTGTTGAATATGATTACGCCCACGACAAGGACAAAAGGACTTGACAAATTTATTTTAAAGAGAAATCTCTACAGTTACCGCATAAAAATGGGAAAGAACATCTTTTCCATACTAACCTCTATTAAAAAAACAAGTGTTAAAAGTTGTAAGAAATTAACTACGGGCAATACAAGACTATCAATTCCTATACATATTTAAGATTGTCAAATCTTGACAATCCATGTAAAATTAGTATTCTCAAAATTTTGACAACAATGATTGTAAAAAAATTTGACAATCCTAAATATTCAAATTCAATAGATCGTCAAAAATATACTATTATATACTAACTTTGTAGTGGTCCAGCGCTTGTAACTCATGTGAAAAACTGAGCGGACACCAACGGGATTGGCAGGGTTCGAGCTTTCCAACCGTAAAGACTGTAGATGTGTACATATTATAATAAAAAATATTTTGTAGAGTACTTATGATTTGCCTTATAAAATTGAACAAGTCCTCACAGACCAACGGAAGGAACCGCATGCGTGAACCGATGACACGTGACGGCTTTCTATTGGTCCGGACTGGGACCTAACAAAATCGAGCCTCCCTATTATTCCGGATCTATCTCGAACGAATAAGAAACGGTTACGTGTTCTTGATTCACGCACACAATTCATCCATCAGATTTCTTTACAATTATTCCTGAATTTTTAAACGGTATTCGTACCCTTGCACCTCTTGCTAGATCACTAACTCTTCTATTGCTTCTTCCTTCGATTGGTTGTGTCAGTTTTAGTTAGGATTAAATTGGCTACTTTATGTTTTTTTTTAAAAACAATTATTTGCTTTTATTTTAACAACATATGAAAATACGGATTGCTGCTTCTGCTATGATTTGTGAGGACACTTTAGTCCACTTATGGGGCATCATTGGGGCCCACTTGGTCAACCCCAAAAAAGAAACAACCTAGATGGTAAGAAAAATAATATAAATCACCTAAAGCATTGCAAAAGTTAGTAGAGACAATATATTTTTAGTAATTCTGTACATATTAATACTGTCAATTTTTTTAAGTTATTATTATTTTTAAACTGTTAAAATTTTAACATTTTAATTTTATATGAAGTGTCTTAATTTTGGCAATTCTAAATATACTAGATTTTTAATTTTTTTTTTTTTTTTTTTTGGTAATTTGAAATATGTATATGATGGTCAAAATTTTGACAATTCTATACATGTCAAAAATTTATTACTTTCTAGTTATTTTTCATGAAACGAAACTTGAAGGATTAAAGAAAAAAGATGTTATTTAATTATACTTGCGACTATTAAGCCTTGAAACAAGGTTCTCTCATTGTTAAATAAATATAACACAGCCACACTCCATCTCTTCCTTCCTGCCTAAACCCTCTCGCTCTCTCTCTCTCTCTTCTTTTTGAAGAAGTTATTCAAAGCCCACTAGTAAGTCTTCTTCTTCCTCCTCCTCCTCTTCTTCTTCTTCTTCCTATGTTCTTGGCTTTTTCTTTCTCCATTGTCAAAAAAAAGTTTGGAGCTTTTTTTTTCAAGACCCCAAAAGTGAATAAAGGTGCCACCTTTGTTGTATATCCCCTCATTTTGGGGAATTCTCACTCTTCTTCTTCTTTGTACTGCTCCTCCTCTTTTTCTTATTCTTCTTCTTTTGGTGGCAAAATTTGCAATTTCGATCAGTTGGGTCTTTCCCCTAGTACTCCCCTTAGTTTGTTTTTTAAATTTTTTATTATGATATTTATTTTCTATGTTTTGGTTGTCAGTCGTTGCTTCTGCAGATTTATTATTGGTACTTTGTTAGTAACCAAAGGTAGCTCCTTCCTCTGTATATATTTTTCTTTTGTTGCATGTTTATTCTTATTTGCATCTGTACCCCAAAAAAAAGTTGTTTCTTTTCCCATATATGTTCAATTTATGAATTGGTTAAGCTAGTTTGGCATTATCTTGAATTTTTCTATGAGTTCCTTAGACTAAAAGGAGTAGGTTCACATCAAAATCAAATCAAACAAATATTTTAACGCAAAAAAGAAAACTTTTGTTCCTTATAAAGGTTGCTCTTTTGTTGTAAATTTATGAGAATAATGTAATAGACTTTTTAACACGAGGGTCATAAAGTTGTCTCTCTTTTTCTCTTGAAGGAATGGGGGAGCATTTTGTGTTGCTTGTCGATCGGTTGATCACAGAATCTACACTGGAAGCTGCCATCGAGAGCCGAAAGCAGGCCAAGCTTGGGTCCTCTGTGGGCCCGAAGGTCGACTCCAGCCCTTGGAATAGTTCGACGGCGACGGGGAAGTTGGTGGAGTGCAGGATTTGCCAGGATGAGGATGAGGATTCGAACATGGAGGTCCCCTGTTCTTGTTCCGGCAGCTTGAAGGTATAACCAATTCTTCTCTTTTCTTGTAGTATTTGTTTGTTGTTTGTTATGAACATAGTTCGTATTGTGTTAATTGATTGATATGACATGATAGACTTTTCTTGATTTTAAGCTATGTTGCACGGAAACGAATACGACATAACACGATATGGACATGGAGACACTGACTTGGTATTGATTTTGGGCTTAACTTAAACATCTTTTTTGTACAACTTGATGTCCTGAAAAAATGGACGAAAATACCCCTCTTCATCCCTAATACCCCTCTTCATCCCTCTCAACCCCACCCGGCTGCACCGCCACCCCCTCCACCCTGGCCTACCCCCCTACCTCGCTGCCTCCCTCGCCACCGCTGCACCCTACCTCCCGGCAGCCCCACCCACACCGCCCTCCCCCAACTGCCCCCGCTGCCTCCCCCGCTGCCTCCCCCTGCCCCGCTGCCTACGGCTGCTCCTTCTGCCGTTGCTTCTTGGCCGCCGGGAGAAGGGGGGGGGGGGGGGTGTTGGCTGGGGAAGGGATAGTTTTGTCCTTTTTTTGTTTTCGGTATTAAGTTGAAAATAATTCAATAGTTGATGGTATCAAGTTGTACAAAAATGAGTTTAAGGTATCAAGTTAAAAAATTCAAATAATTTAGGGTATCAAGTTGAAATTAAGCCTTGATTTTGGCATGTTCTAGTGCCTTTTGGAGTGTTTGTTTAATGTCCGCTATGTGCTCCACATGGACATGACACAAACATGCACCATTTTTTCAGACTGTCCATGCTTCTTAGCTCTTGAAAAGTCTTGAAACAATGGCAAGTCTTGATGTTTTTAATTATGTTAAGTAGAGGCTTTGTTAGGTTAGCATTAGAACTTTGAGGGCTTGCCATAGAGACTTGAGTAAGTGGCAGGAGATTTATGCAAAACTTTTATCAGATATCGACAGTTAAAGCATGTTGATTTAATATTCAAAGTCAACTACACATGTGACAGGAAGATCCATTCGAAGTCATTACACTTTCCTTGGGACTGGGTTTTAGGTGCAGTTAGTAGCTATGGTCTTTACCAGTTTGGATATGTCCTCACTTCTCAGCTAAGTTTTTACTACTTTTGTATGAAGATGCAGGGACGGAACTAATGTATGGCTTGATGGGCCATGACCCCCTAACTTTTGAAAATTTTGAAAAAAAAATCAACACCATCTTCACAGGAAGCAGGATTGTATGATTATGTAGGGGGCAAAGAACATAAGCCCAGTTTTTTGCAAAAATATTCTTTTAAGGGGCAATTAAATGTTTTCGACTTTTGAAAGTAGATTTTTTCAAAGTTTTCATAAGTTAGGGAAGCCATGGTCCAATTAGGCCATGTTTTAGTTCCGTCCATGCATCTTCATACAAAAATAGTGTTTTAAAAAACTATAGGCGCTCCTAGGCAAGCTATCTCGCCTAATCGCCTAGGAGCGCCTAGGTGCGCCTAGCCTCACCAGAGAAGAAAGTGCCACCTGGGTAGGTACTCAAATCTTCTTTTCATAACTATTTTGTCACTTTTGTAGTTCATGTTAGGTTATTCAATTATGTTCTATATCCCTAAAAACTAATCAAACTTGAGTTTTTAGACAATAAACTAAGAAGAAAAAAGTCAAAAACATACCAAATTAATAGAAAATGACAACGTAACATAACAAGATCACATATAGTCTATGAAACACAAGATTAAGTTTAAAAACAATAACATCACACGTAAGTTATTATGATAGAAGACAAATTGTTTAAATGAAAAACAAACATAAGATAATCAATAAGTCAATGTTCTACATTTCTAAATGACTTAACGAATCCTTCTTCTTCCTACTTAATCATTCATCTTAAAAGTCTAAAAGACCTAACTGAACATTATAATCAATATCATCATCCTCATTGATTGATAGATTTTTTGCATCAATATTCTTCTCTCTTTTTTGTCTATTTAGTTAGTAAGTTATTGTGTTAAAACTTAAAAAAGACTCTATTGAGACCTATAAACTTAAGCCTGCAAATTTAAAAACCAATATAACCAAACAAGTCCATAAAACTTGTAAAAAAAATTCAAACAAAGTCCAAAAAAGCAGCTCAAAACACCCATTATATGAACAAAAAGCAATCAACCGGGATATTCAATACGACAGTATGAATACGATACCAAGGCAAATCCATGAAAATACCCCTTTAGCAAAGAAAATTAGATACTAAGTAACTTTATCGCATTGAAACTTATACTACTATGTACCTAACCTTGTCAGTGTATTGTGTATAAGAAAGGGTTACTATTTCTTCCGTTCCATTGAAAATTACGAGAGAATTATGTTCGTAAGAACAAAGAGAAGCAAATCTATTCTATACTCGATAAGTACAAATATGCAATGTGAACACACATAGGCCGATAGACGTGCCCCTAGGGTCGCCTAATATCGCCTTTGGCGCCTTTCTCGTCTAGGCGTCGCCTAGAGAAGATACCTCGCATGCCTTGGATTAGACGGTGAAACATCGCTTCTCACCTTTTGGACGGCACCTTTAAGAACAGTGTACAAATACCAGAAACTTAAGGATATATGAATGGTTCTGCTTGGTGTGGATGCCTACATCTTTAATTCCTTGTTACAATTCAAGGAAAGGTATCAATTTTGCATCTATGATTTAGACTTTTTTGATATAATCCTGAAAAAGTTGGGAATATCATTTTTTGGGTCTCTGGTTTTAGTGTATCATAGCATATAGATTAATGCAACTTCATATAGCAACTCGTAGTGTCTTACCTCTTTATCTAGACTCTTTACTAGTCTGGGGAAATTGGACAGTGATCCTCAGTTGCATAAGCTTAAATTGCATGGCTAAAAGAGTTGGTCTATATACCCAGTGGTCGGCCTTTTTGGTTTTGTGGCACAGCCAACTCTTCCTCATAGCTACCATGGTAAAATTTGCCAACAACATAGAGGTTTTTTGTGTTCTAAAATCTTCATCGATTCTTATATGGTGGTTTTTATTGTTCTATAACTGACCCCATTCGTGTAGGAGATGGCTTGGATGATGATTATGATGATAATTGGATAAACCTTGAAAAGGAAAGGTACTTCACATTACAACTTGTGAGGTATGGGCTTGTGACATTTGGATTTGGTAAAGTTTGATGTTGCATGGTTTACATCTTTACATAATAGAGCATGTAAAGGTCTAATGTGCAAGTCAAACTTTTATTTTAACTTTCTGACCCTTAATCTCCTTTGGTGCTTGTTAGTTGTTCGACTTCTGTATCAACAGTCAACCAAAGGATTAAGTTAACTTCTCAATTCAAAATAATATTGTCAGTGCACCTGATGGTTTGTTCCCTAAGTTGCTTGGACAGGAATACGAACTACTCGATTCGGGTACAGTAACATTGAGAATGACATTGATTTAAACGTGTCCTATTTTTTTGGAGTGTCCAAGATGCATCACACACGAACATGATACAATATGACACTAGTTTTAAAGTGTTCGTGCTTCCTAATTTGTTCCAAAATCCGTAAGTTGAATCTTATGAACCTTAAGATAATGTATATCAACTAAAGATCAACAATGTTGTTTAGGAGATGTTTGGTTGTGAGAAATGTGATCTAAAGGTAAATAATATTGTCATATGAGAGATGCAATGATATTTGCAAAATTTTACTGTAGGACCTTAAAAAAACCATATTTGAATCTTGATTTCGAAGACCCACCACCCACCCAAACGTGCCGAACATAAATGTGATGTTAGACAAGTTTAAGTGAAATTAGGAAGATCCTTGTTACATTGGGGAGTGATAAAGTTCTTATACAGTCATCCAGTCCTATATTTAGTAGAGAATAATGTATAACTTACTGGCATTACACAGTTGAGCACGATTCAACTCAAAACTGTAAAAACACCGTGCAAATTGAAAGCAAAGAGGGTACATTCTGAATTCTAGCAATTCTTAAGATTATCTTGGGTTCTGATCTCGACAACTAGAGTTTCTCAACATTAGGTGTCTAGGATCCTTGATGATTTTTTTCTTCTTCCATGTTTATGAGCTTCCGCATAGCTGCTAATTGTCATGTACTATTTAATGGAGGAGTGCCTATTATTGTTTGGAGAGCTTTTGTTCTCCATAATAAACCCAATTTGGTAGGATAATGGTTTGTTTGATGTGCCTTTCCTTATAATAAGAACTACTTTATAGTCATTCTGCAAAATAACGTATGAATGTAAATGCAATGTATTGGAATCTCAACTTCTCACTTCTTACAGTATGCTCACCGGAAATGTGTTCAAAGATGGTGCAACGAGAAAGGTGACACCGTGTGCGAAATTTGCCTACAGGTAATGCTTCGTCTATTAGACTTCTTTGATCTTATATCATGAGAGGTATGAAGACTAAAGTTTCTGATATAGTTCTCAATGTTATATGCTGATTCTAGCAATTCAAGCCGAACTATACTTCTCCTCCTAAGTTGTTCCGTTATGGGAGAATCCCGATGAACTTCAGGTATTCTTTGTTCTCTCTAAGTCTTGCACCTATAAAATTAAGCACTATAATATGGTTTCATGAATGTGAGTTTTCAGGGGAAACTGGGAGATCTCTCGACGTGATATCCACAATCAACAATTCATGACAATGGTTCAACCAATAGAGATTTTGTGGGTTCATCGAGTTATGATGATTATGCATCTTCAAGTACAAGAAGCATCATGTACTGCCGCTTTGTAGCTGTAATTGTGAGTTCCATTAAATCATTGAAAATATAGAAGATGGAGACGACGGAGCTAGGGACTAATTATTCGCAGTTATTTTGTTTGTGCTCTTATCTCAGTTTATGATTCTTTTGATTCTTCGCCATGCTCTTCCTATGTTAATGAGTGGAGCAGAGCAGTACTCATTGGCGCTATTTATAGTAAGACTCTGAAACCAAAATTTCCAGCACAAATTGGTAGAAGTAACGAAGTTTATAATTCTCATTGTTTGCTCTCTTAACTTGTAGCTATTGCTGTTGAGAACTGCTGGAATTGTTCTACCTTTATATGTAATGCTTAGAGCAGTGACCACATTTCATCGGCGACGCCTTCAACAGGTAGTCCTTTAGATAAAGAGCATGAGGAATTTGTCCGCATAGATTTTCATCTAAAATTGCAACCCCATGATATTTCATCTAAATTATATTTGCATAATATAATTTTTGAGGATGTAATCTTTATAAAGCTTTCCTGCGTGGCTACACCAGATTATATTGTACCACTTAACATAACACTGACCTTAACTATTAGTTTTGAATAGTGAGGAATACTGGATTGACAAAAGCATAATTTTTAGTGGGATGAAAGTCAAAAAATCCCTAATTTTTTTGATTCGTTCTAATATGTTGGAATGGATAAGACACGACACGGTAAGGACATGGCGAAATGGATACGATCCCTATTTTCCTGTGTTCTACTATATTTTATAGTGGCCGTTGTGTATCCAATACATGCTCGATCGATACACGTCGGACACGTCACGACCTAGATTTTTGAAGTATATGTACGTCCGGCTCCTAAGCCTATGTAGAGCAAACCGAAAGTTCAATTCGAAATGACTTCTGGGTAGAAGTCAAAATGTTCTTAATTGTTGATTATTGTCACTGTATTTTCTTATTCAACATCTTTCTTCCTTTGGGTCTCCTGGTAATTGTCTCTACCTAACATGTCATCAGCTGAACAAATTTGGCCGATCTTATGTGTTCCGCACAACTTTTACATGGACAAATATATGCATTCTTTTTTATCAGATACACTAGTTGCATGGACACCTATACGAGACGACAAATAACGGACACAACGATTCAAGTGTACCGATGTTGGCATGTCCCACTGTATTTTGAAGGTCATGTCGTGTCCAATACACATGATGTGACAGATGCACCAATTTTTGTATGTTCTAAGTGATGTCATCTTGGGGTTGAAGTACTCTATTTGATCCACTAAAATGTAGGATGCTCAAGAGTTGCCTACACCCACATCCGAAGGAGAAAATGTGGACGTGCAGCCATAGCAAGCAAACACAGGAAGACGACTTCGAGAACCAGATGAGGTTTATGGGGCACCCTCTGGTGCTAATGTTCGGCAAGATTTCAAGATCCTTGAAGGAAAGGACAATCGGAATATAGTACAAGTCATGGAGCTCGGCACAAAGAGCCACTATGCATCTGTAAAAAATATATATACGTTACTTCTTAGTTTTTTCAATCCTACAAATGACGCCCACTCTCGTCAAATCTATGAAGATGAAGTGTATCACTATATCTTAGTTTTCTTTTGTTGTTTGAATATTATCAACATTTTATAAGTTTGATCCTTTTCTGAAAGAAAAGAAAGGGAAGCTGCATATAATTAATTGCCGGCTAATTCTAAGGGTACATCACATTTTGCTAGGGACTAGTCCAGTTTTTTTTTAAAATTTACAAGTTTGCCATCCTCATTCCTTACTTGGGACTAGCCCAAATTTTTCCAGCAAGTAGTCCTATATTATGTTAGGACAGTCCAAATATAAAGAAGGACTGCCAACTTGTTGGCAATTCTAGGACTGCTGTCACGATCCGTCCCAAATAATATGGGTCTAGTCGGATCATGTCCAGCATGTACCGTTGTGAGACGGCGGTAGTAAGCTGTATCAAGTAGTGAAACACAAACATGCAGAAGATCTAACGGAAATAAAACATTTTATTGAATTGAAAGTGAGTCTGAAAGTAACCACTATTAATAACAACATTCAAAAGAAAATTCATTTATTACATTGTTAAAAAAGAAAGTGCTAATCCAACAGCTAAGGTTCTGGGGTTCCTGGTTCAGCCTCTGCGAGACCCGAGTTTGTCCCGTAGAAAGTACAGTAGGGCAGCTCCTCTTCGTCACAGTCACCTAAAAATGTTGTCTCCAGTCAGGAGGGAGCAAGTAACATACCACATCCACAACTAGCATTCCTAAGATAATAACTAAATGGAAAAAATGCGAGACATTTATGAAACATTATAATTGTGTATTTAAAAATAGTAAAATGAGACTAGCAAGTGTGAAAAAGAATCAATGTCATGCATGATATAATACTAGGCTAGTGTTTGAGTATATAACAGGGCCTGTGACCGGCTGGTGAGACAATATGTATACTAACGTTTCGGCCGAAACGAATAGTATACGGTACGGCTCAACCCACAGTGAGGTTGGGGTTAGCGCAGACGAGAAACGAGCAAGTTTTGGCTTTGGTCACAGACGTTATACTACTCCCCCAAGCAATTTCCGAGCAATGAGTCAATGAGTCAATAATCAACATGTCAAGATAGCCATCCAGCCATCTATCTTCCTACGTGGAGTCCGAGAGGGAACCACGGTGATTCAGTGTAACTAGACTACATGTAATCAATGTTTGTATAACATTTAATTATTAAAATGGAAACACAAGTATGGAATAAATATGAAAACTTGCCTCAGAGTATTTTCCTGACTTGACAGCAACCAGAATGTGACTGCTAGGGTTTACACATCAGAACCTACAAGATCGTAACGCCAATTTTAGTAACCAGAATTACTCCCTAATTCTAAGGTACAAACTAGGTCAAGCCTACAGGTTGGTGATCCTAGTAGAAACCATTTATACATAAAGTAGGTTTTGTTACAAATCTAATATTATTATAAACCGTATTAAACAACATATATTTTTGTCGTAAATAATAATTTATAGGAAAAATTACTTTAAAAATGAATCTCTAGAATTTAGTACTTTTATAGGAAACATAGATTTTATTGACATAGCATTTCGAAATAAAAATTATTTATCAAGTTTAGTTATTTAATCAAAATAATTTTCGTAAAAATATATCTTTTCGACATTTCCATAAATTACTTAGAAAAATCACCTTTAAATATTAAAATAATAATTAATGCGCAAAAACACATTTTTTTCTTACCAAAATAATGGTTTTACATTAATATAAAAGATTTATTCGGATTTAATGCTAAATACCATTTTTTACCAGAATAACCTTTTTAACATATATTAGTTTTTATTATATATATCCCTTTATAAAACATTTGATTTAAAATTATCTTTTGAAAAGGAAATATATATATAATCATCTACTAAAATATAATTCTGTTATACTATTTACTTAACAAAACCTTTATTTTAAAGATAATAACTTCTAAATGAATATTTATTTAACCAATATTTTGTAAACTCTTTATTAAATAATTATTGGTTTAAAATCTCTACAACTAAGATTAAAAGATAATCATAACTATATATATGAACAGTTTAAATCATTTAAACCATGTTTTAAATTACTAAGGTTGAGCTACAACCAATTAATACCAGCAGTGAATCAATAAAGTTTCATAAATGATTATTATTACAACATTACACATTGTACACACAGAAACTAAATGATTAATCTACATAACCTAATTAGAAATCTACAGAACCTATCTAAAGCCAGAAACTCATATGGGTTCTGGGAACAATCACAGAAAGTGGGAAGAGAGGAAAGGGGTTACCCAAACTTGCACGAAGGAGTACCGAGGGGAGGCCTCGGACTCGAAACGACACCGGGATGACGAGCACGGACACGTGCGCGCACACGGGCGAACACGTGAGGAAAACACGCGGCGACGGAGCACGCGCGGAAGACGACGGCGCCGGCGGAGGGCGCGTGCGTGCGCTGGCGGGTCCTGGGCGGGCGGCGGGCGGCTGGGGGCTGCGCCGGCGGGCTGGGGTAGCCGCTGGTGTTCCGGCGCGGGTCCGGGGCGGAGGTCGGCGGCCAGGTTCGTCGCAAAAGAGCGGGAAGAGGGGTCTAGTCTTGAAGAGGGTGGCGAGACGATTCCGACGGTGGTCTCGGATCTGAATTTGGTAGAGCGTGGAAGGAGTTGTGAAGGTTTAGAGAAGAATGGGGGTGTGTTTCTCTTCTGTGAGTTTCTGGGGAGAAGGTGAGAAGGGGTTACGTAAAGATGGTGGAGAAGGAAGTGGGCGCACATTTAGGATCGAAGTGAGAACCGGTGAGGGGGGAAAGGAATGGGTTTGGATTGGGTTTAAGTTATGGGCTAAACTCATGGGCTTGGGTTAAGGGCCAACAAACAATATTAAATAAATAAATGAACACACAAAATATGGGTCTTACAACCTTCCCTCCTTAGAAAATTTCGTCCTCGAAATTACAACCAAAATAATACAAGAGGAAAGGGAAAACACATACCTAGAATAGATGAGGCTACTTCTCCCTCATCTCATCCTCTCGCTCCCAGGTAGCTTCGCTGGGAGAATGGTGACGCCAAGCTATCTTCACTAGAGGGATTACTGCACGCCGCAATCTCTTCTCTATGCGGTCGATGATCTCCACTGGTTGCTCAGGCACAGTAAGGCTAGGTCCAATCTCTAACTCTGAATGATCAACAATGTGGCTCGGGTCCGGTACGTAACGCCTCAGCTGCGATACATGGAAGACGTTGTGCACGCCCTCGAGACTGGAAGGTAGATCCACCTTGTATGCTACCTCTCCGATTCTGCTCAAAACTTTAAAAGAACCGATGTAGCGGGGACTCAGCTTCCCAGCTTGGCCGAATCTGATTGTGCCCCTGGTAGGTGATATTCTAACAAATACCTGATCTCCAGCCTCAAATTCCAAGGTTCGACGCCTGCTGTCCGCCCAATGCTTCCGGCGGTCCTGTGCAATCCTTAGTGCCTCCCTGATCATCTTCATCTTCTCGGCCGCATCTGTAATCATCTCTGGCCCCAACAAGACTCGATCTCCAACAACATCCCATGCTAGAGGGGTGCGGCATCGACGTCCATTTAAAGCTTCAAAAGGTGTCATCTGAATGTTGGCCTGGTAGCTGTTATTGTAGAAAAACTCTACCAGGTATAGGTGATCTTTCCAAGATCTACCGAACTGCAGGACGCATGATCTCAACATGTCCTCCAGCGTCTGAATGGTCCGCTCTGACTGGCCGTCTGTCTGAGGGTGGTACGCCGTGCTAAACTTCAGATGCGTGCCCAAGCTCTCCTACAAGATCTTCCAGTAGTGCGAGGTGAACCGGGTATCCCTATCAGATACGATGCTGACTGGGACTCCATGCAACCTGTAAATGTTCCGCATGTAAAGAGCTGCTAACCTTTCCGTGGATAAACCAACCTTGAAAAGAATGAAATGGGCAGACTTGGTCAGTCTGTCAACTATCACCCATATAGCATCCTTCCCTCCTTGGGATCTAGGTAATCCTGTCACAAAATCCATAGTAATATGTTCCCATTTCCACTCCGGAATAGGAAGAGGTTGTAACAAACCTGTTGGTCTCTGGCGGTCTGCCTTCACCTGCTGGCAGATCAAACATCTGGAGACGAATTCTGTCACGTCTCGCTTCATTCCAAGCCACCAAACATGAGTCCTCATGTCTTTGTACATCTTGTTAGCTCCGGAATGTATAGAATGATGCGAATGGTGTGCCTCCTTCATCAGTTCATTCCTCAGTTCGCCAATAGGCAAGCAAAGTCTCGTGCCATGCCTCAGAGCTCCATCTCCAGCTATAGAGAATCCTTCAAGTGTTCCAGCTAACACTTTTTCCCTTAGCTTGCACAGTATCTCATCCTGGAATTGAGTCTCCTTGACTCTGCTGATCAAACTGGACTCCACGCGTAGCTGCATCATAGGCGAGTCCACGCCTGGTACAACTGCTTCTTTTCCAAGCTTCAGCATGATTTCCTCTGGTAGCACGATCTCCAAACCTAGCTTCTCCATGTCTTCCAGCAAGTGATGGTTCTTTGTCAAGAACATAGCCATCGGGTACCTGCTAAGTGCATCAGCGACCACATTAGCCTTACCCGGGTGGTACTGCAGGTTGATGTCGAAATCTTTCATCAGCTCTAGCCATCGCCTCTGGTGCACGTTGAGCTCCTTCTGGGTGAAGACATATTTGAGACTCTTATGGTCTGTGTATATGTCCACCTTCTCGCCATAGAGATAATGCTTCCACAATTTCAAGGCGAAGATGACTGCTGCCCGCTCCAAGTCGTACGTCGGGTAGTTCTTCTCATGATTCCGTAATTGCCAGGAAGCATAGACAATTACTTTACCATGCTGCTGTAGTACACATCCCAATCCTTTACCCGAGGCATCACTGTAGATGGAAAATCCGCCTGATCCAGATGGTAGCGTCAAGATGGGCGTTGTTGTCAGCCTTCTCTTCAGCGCCTCGAATGACGCCTGGCACTCTTCAGTCCAAATAAAATCTTCATTCTTCCGGGTCAGCTTCGTCATAGGCTCCGCAATCCTCGCGAAGTCCTTCACAAACTTTCGGTAGTATCCAGCTAGACCCAAAATGCTCCTGACTGTAACTGAGCTGGAGGCTGTCCAAGATTCAACTGCTGCTATCTTCTTGGGGTCCACAGATACACCTTCTCCTGTGATAACATGACCAAGAAATTCCACCTTATCCAGGAAAAATTTACACTTGGACAACTTACCGTAGAGCTTCTCCTTCCTCAGAGTCTCCAAGACAATCCGCAGATATTTCTCGTGCTCCTCCTGGATCTTTGAGTAATTCAGAATGTCATCGATGAAGACGACGACAAACTGGTCCAAAAACTCATGGAAGAACTTGTTTATGAGATTCATGAACACAGCTGGGGCATTAGTGAGACCAAAGGGCATGACCAAGAATTCATACTGACCATACTTGGTGTTGAATGCCGTCTTCGGGATATCCTCCTCTCGAACCTTGACCTGATGGTATCCTGATCTGAGGTCAATCTTTGAGAACACCCTTGCTTCACTCAGCAGATCGAACATATCATCGATCCCGGGCAAAGGGTACTTGTTCTTGATGGTGATGTTGTTCAGCGCCCGGTAATCAATGCACATCCGCACGGTTCCATCCTTCTTGGGCACGAACAAAACTGGTGCTCCCCAAGGTGAAGCTCCATCTCTGATAAATCCCTGGGCCTTCAGCTCATCAATCTGATCCTTCATCTCCTTGGCCTCCTTGGGGTTGACTCTGTAGCATCCTCGAGAAATGGGGGAAGAGCCGGGAACTAGGTCAATGGTAAACTTTATACCACGATCCGGGGGTAAACCTGGGAGATTGTCGGAGAAGACGTCCAGGTATTCTGCTATCAAGGGATGAGGTGGTCCAGAATCTTCTGTGATGGAAGTGTAGGAAACACATCCCATGCTCTCAGGTGCTCGAGCTATCTCAAACTCTGGTCCTCCAGGTGGACTAAAGATAACACAGCCCAACGACAATCTATCAGGGCGTGTTGCTTTCTCAGCCAATCCATACCCAAAACTATATCATAGTTAGGGAGAGGCATAACAAGTAAGGGTGCTAGAAAGGTATGACCGAAAATGGTGATGGGACATGTACAAGTCTCTGTGATAGGGATAGGTCCCCCTCCAGTCATAACTCTACAAATCATCTTACTACACCCTACGTCTATATGATATACAGCAACAAAATCTGAAGATATAAAGCTGTGCGATGCTCCAGAATCAAATAGACATAAAGCTAGGTGTGAGTGTAATAAGATGGCATCTGCGATGACATCTCTTTCTGGCTTTGGTTCTGCCTCAGGCTCCTCAACGGTCAAGGCAAAAGCTTGCCCAGCCCTGTGCTGGTTGTACCGCTGCTGCTGGGAAGGAAGTGGACCTTTCTGCTGTCCAGGTCCAGCTCTGAATGCTGTGGAGCAGTCTCTGATCTGGTGGGTAGCAGACCCACAAGCAAGATAGTGGCCCAGTCTCTTCCTGCAGATATCTGATGAGTGTCCGGGCCTCTTACAGTAGGTGCAAGAGACGGTCTTCGGCTGATTTTGTTGGGGTGCCCTGTGGTGCTGCTGAGAGGGCTTGCTGCCGGTGTTGGGCCTCTTGGAACTTCCCTGGTGATGGCTGTTGGATCCAGGGTGCTCTCTCTTGGTACGGCCGGTTGAGCTGGCCTCCACATCTTGGGCCACCTTAAGCATCTTGTCGAACGTCTTAGCTCCGTTCGCAGCAACATAAGTGCGGATCTCCTCCCGCAATCCATGTCGGAACTTTTGAGCACGTTCCTCAGGGTCTGCAACCAGGCGGGGTGCAAACCTGCTAAGCCGATTGAACTCAGATACGTACTCCTCCAGAGTAAGGTCTCCTTGCTTCAGGTCATGGAATTGCCTTCCCATGGCTTGCAAAGCAGCTTCTGGAAAGAACTTCCTCTTGAACTGCTTCTTGAAGGAACGCCAGGATGTTCCTCCAGTTATAAATCTGGGCTCTCTCCGATACCATATGCTAGCAACATCTCGAAGCTGTAGAGCCACAGCCTCTACCATAAGTCCAGGTGGGATGCGAGCAACGCTGAGAAGTCGCTCCATGTCATCCAGCCACTCGTCCGCATAGGTTAGACCTTCAGTCCCTTTGAAAGGTCGCGGACTCAAGTTCTTGAAACTCTCGATGTCCCTAACTTTCTCCTTGGCAGGCCTCTTCTTTGTCTGCGATGTTTGCAACGCTGCCATGGCGACATTGTGGGCATTCTCCATGCCATCTTTCATAATCGCGGTTTGCTCGCGATTCACTTCTGCTTGAGCCCTCTGGCCCTCAAGTACACCTCGTAGTAGACTTACAAGGTCATCGTTGTCCACTGGTGCTTGTGGAGCAGCTGGAGAAACCGCTTCAACATGTGGAGTTGTGGTCCTCGGAGGGATCGGCGCTGCTGCATGCACTGTGGAAATGTAAGCAGCACGCGGAGGCCGTACAGCATGAGGGCGATCAGTAAGCTGCAACGGTGAGGGGTTTGACTGAGCCTGAGTTGAAGTATGCTCAGAGGATGAATCCTCCTCAACAGCATGCCCAGAACGAGTATCTCTACCCTTCGCCATCGGCGAACCGGTTTGAGTACAAACATAAGCAAGGGAGCCTAATAAACTATAAGCAAGCAAAAATAATTATTAAAGTATAAACTTTCGGTCCTATAATTTAACAGGGTAAATGTTCTCTGGGTGTTCTATGTTGTTTCTAAGTCTGTTTTCCTAATGTCTCAACTAAACTTAGGTCAAGTCACAGAACTGCGTAATGGTCTAGACTAAGTTGACTAGACCAGCTTACAGAACTGACCTGCATGGGCCACCACTAAAAACATGTCACGACCCGTCCCAAATAATCTGGGTCTAGTCGGATCATGCCCAGCCTGCACCGTTGTGAGACGGCGGCAGTAAGCTGTATCAAGTAGTGAAACACAAACATGCAGAAGATCTAACGGAAATAAAACATTTTATTGAATTGAAAGTGAGTCTCAAAGTAACCACCATTAATAACAACATTCAAAAAAAAATTCATTTATTCAATTATTAAAAAAAGAAAGTGCTAATCCAATAGCTAAGGTTCTGGGGTTCCTGGTTCAGCCTCTGTGAGACCCGAGTCTGTCCCGTAGAAAGTACAATAGGGCAGCTCCTCTTCGTCACAGTCACCTAAAAATATTGTCTCCAGTCAGGAGAGAGCAAGTAACATACCACATCCACAACTAGCATTCCTAAGATAATAACTAAATGGAAAAAATGCGAGACATTTATGAAACATTATAATTTTGTATTTAAAAATAGTAAAATGAGACTAGCAAGTGTGAAAAAGAATCAATGTCATGCATGCTGTAATACTAGGCTAGTGTTTGAGTATATAACAGGGCCTGTGACCGGCTGGTGAGACAATATGTATACTAACGTTTCGGCCAAAACGAATAGTATACGGTACGGCTCAACCCACAGTGAGGTTGGGGTTAGCGCAGACGAGAAACGGGCAAGTTTTGGCTTTGGTCACTGTAAGCCCCTGTTTTTCAATTTTAGTTTTATTAGTGCTAATTAATTTTTAATGTTAATTTTTAGCCTTAAAGTAATTATTGGGATTTTTAAGAATTTTTCTATATTTTTAAAATAAGTTTTAAATATAAAAATATCACTTTGCAAATTATTTAGAATTAATTAAATAGGTTTTGCAATTTTTAGATATGTTTTTATATCAGTTTGTAATTAAGGAAATGTTTTTAATTAGGAAATGCAAATTCTATTTTTGCATTTTCTCACTAATAATTCTATTATGCAAAATCCTATTTCCTAAGGGCCCTATTGCAAATCTACCAAACCCCCCCTCTCACACGACAGCATCTCTCTCTCCTTTGCCTACCTACTCCCCTGCCCCAACCGACTCACCGCCCTGCCCCCGCCTTTCCCGGCTGCCCCCACCGCCACAAACCCCCTATAAACTCCCCCTCTCTCCCCTGACCTCAACCCTAACCCTAGATTTCCCCCACGACCAACCGCCGCCCTCCTTCTTCCCCACTTCCCTACACCAAAACCCTAACTCCGGCGAACACTGCTCCGCCCCAACCGACGACCTTCACCGCCAACCACCACCACCATTCGACGCGCCCCGACGAGACGCGTCGATCGCCACCGCTCCGCCGCCGTCCCTAGCCTCCGCCTCCGCCTTCGAAACTTCGTGGAGAAGTCGGACACGTACGTACCAGTCTGTTTTCGTGTCGGCTGTGTCTCGATTTCACGTGAGAGACTCGCCAGGACACGGGGACTCTCGTCCAGCGTCTCGACACGCGTTCTAGCCTTCGTGCGTGTCGTGCATAGCACGGACACGAGAAAATCCTGTGTCCTTAACTGTCTGGACACAGGACAGCATTATATATTTTTTTTATATAAAACCAGCCTAATCAGAAATAAAATTAACTAGGATCCTATTTCTAACACAGCGGGCCAACTGACCCGTTGGCCAGCGGCAGCAGTGTTGAACTCCTCCCCCCCCCCTGCTGTGCGCTCGGGTTCGAGCCCCTGGCTGCCTTTCCTTTCCCTTTTCTTTTCCTTTTCCTTTTTCTTTTATTTATTTATTATATATATATTTATATATATATGTATATACATATATTTGTATATATATATGTATTATTCTATATATACTATAATTTTGTATATATATATTTACTGTTTTTATATATATATATATGTATACTTCATTATTTTATGTATATATATATATATATATAAATATATATATATATATATATATATATATATATATATATATATATATATATATATATATATGTATTATGTATACATATATATTTATGTATATATATTTCCTTATGTATATATTATTATATATATACTATTATATATATATGTATACATTAATTTTGTATATATATATATATATGTTATATAGATAAGTATTTTCTTATATATATATATATATCTATATATATATATACATATATGTAATTTATATATATATATATATATCCAATATGTAAACATCCCTATATTTGTGTATATATATTTTCATATATATATATACACTATTTTATGTATGTATTTTACTTAGCTTAGTATAAATTATCTTTATAAGATAATATTCATACTTTTATACTTACTATGTAAAACTTTACCTTATTAAAATAATAATATTTAGTTTGACTATTACCAAATTGTATTTTTATTGTATTTAAATTACTGCAACCATTTGGTGTCCAAGCCTAGCATGGATATTTGGGCTCAAATGTGTTTTCACACATTCAAGACCTGTTCAAGTCATATTAGACTTGATTCATGGCCTTGGGTCCTGTATTTGAACTTTGGTTCAAATTACATACATGGACAAAATACGCAGATAATTAATTATTGTGTGCATTGCTGTCTTTGATTTTCTAAAAATACTTAAAGTATTGCTAAAATTATGGAAAAATAGTTTTTAGATACTATGTTAAGTTAGCTAATTTAGTATAATTTTTGTAGTATTTAATTTACTGTTTTGCCATTAGTTTGGCATATGGAACCAAAACTCATTTTCTGTATGCTTAGGAAAACTGATTTTTATAAAATACTTGTACTGGTTAATAAATTCCAGAAAAATTATATAAATTTCTATGATTAACAAGGATCACTTTGATACTTTACTTTAAACAAAACTAGGCTTTTGTCTATCTCTAAAATTGTTAGAACACAATGGTCTTTTGATTTATTTATTGATTAATTACGACTTGTAGCTTTTTGTGTTATTTTGAGTTTTAGCCGTGTTAAACCCCATCCCTCATTAGTGTAAAGACCCTAGAAAGTTAGTTAAAGTAGTGTGTCACCCCATATTGGTCTCCTATGCCAAGTCATCATTTTGGCTAAGTACCCAGTCACAAGTCGTATTTCACCAATTAGTGTCCTAGTGTTTTAGCTTAGTGTAAAAACTAAGTTATTGTATTTATTTCTACAGCGACGAGTTACCGGACATCCATAGCATTGTTATCGCAGCTTGTTTTGTTTTGCTTTGCTAGAGGCAAGTACTTTCTACGAACTTTACATATTGTCACATAAATGAACTGCAAACCCCACCATGTTAAATGCTGATCCTTGGGGTAGCAAGTTAGATCTCTACATGTTGTACTTTCAGTTACTACCATGCTTAGAACAGTCTTGATGTATCTCTCACATGATTAGAATATGGGTTATGGGAAAACTGTTAGTAGCGTACGTGATCATGCCCCCTTACTCGTACGTACGTACCGAGCAAGGTTGACATTTTATGTATACCTTGTCGTAGGCGCACCAGCTGTATTTGTACATATGTACATCTATCGCTTGTTTTCACTTGTACGTATGTACATTTTATTTACATTGTGCCTCAGTACATTGTACATCTATTGACCGATCACGTACCTGCTACAGTTTTAAACATTACATATACATCTGTCTCTATGACATATGTGTCCTTGCCATGATAGACTATGTGATGCCATGCTTTCCAGTTATTCCTCTTATGTTCGTTTCTATGTTTCATATGCTAGTTTGCTAGATTTAGTACTTGCTCCCGTCCTGACAGGATAACGTTGTAGGTGTCCTTACTGAGAAGGAGTTACTCTGCGACACCTATTATGGAGTTACTGCCGAGGACCCGGCTCTGCTTTACGAGGATGTTCCTGCGGGGAACCTCGCCTAGTTGTCTTTTGTTTACTTAGACTTTTGAGAGTAGACATGTATTAGACTATATCATTTTGTAACTGGACATGTATCCAGTTTTATATTTCAGTTTACTTGTACTTGGACATTTTACTATATACGATAACTTTTGTGTTTGGAGCATTTATGATTCTTCTTCACTTATAGAACTGTTAGCACATTTAGTCTTATCCTGTTGTCTTTAGAACAGCTTACTACGTTTTATCTCAACGTAGGCTGGGCATGACTCGGCCTGGCCCAACAATTTGGGTAGCGGGTCGTGACAGTCACAGACGTTATACTACTCCCCCAAGCAATCCTCGAGCAATGAGTCAATGAGTCAATAATCAACATGTCAAGATAGCCATCCAGCCATCTATCTTCCTACGTGGAGTCCGAGAGGGAACCATGGTGATTCAGTGTAACTAGACTACATGTAATCAATGTTTGTATAACATTTAATTATTAAAATGGAAACACAAGTATGGAGTAAATATGAAAACTTGCCTCAGAGTATTTTCCTGACTTGACAGCAACCAGAATGTGACTGCTAGGGTTTACAGATCAGAACTTACAAGATCGTAATGCCAGTTTTAGTAACCAGAATTACTCCCTAATTCTAAGGTACAAACTAGGTCAAACCTACAGGTTGGTGATCCTAGTAGAAACCATTTATACATAAAGTAGGTTTTGTTACAAATCTAATATTATTATAAACCGTATTAAACAACATAGATTTTTGTCGTAAATAATAATTTATAGGAAAAATTACTTTAAAAATGAATCTCTAGAATTGAGTACTTTTATAGGAAACATAGATTTTATTGACATAGCATTTCGAAATAAAAATTATTTATCAAGTTTAGTTATTTAATCAAAATAATTTTCGTAAAAATATATCTTTTAGACATTTTCATAAATTACTTAGAAAAATAACCTTTAAATATTAAAATAATAATTAATGCACAAAAACACATTTTTTTTCTTACCAAAATAATGGTTTTACATTAATATGAAAATTTTATTCGGATTTAATGCTAAATACCATTTTTTACCCGAATAACCTTTTTAACATATATTAGTTTTTATTATATATATCCCTTTATAAAACCTTTGATTTAAAATTATCTTTTAAAAAGAAAATATATATATAATCATCTACTGAAATATAATTCTGTTATACAATTTACTTAACAAAATCTTTATTTTAAAGATAATAACTTCTAAATGAATATTTATTTAACCAATATTTTGTAAGCTCTTTATTAAATAATTATTGGTTTAAAATCTCTACAACTAAGATTAAAAGATAATCATAACTATATATATGAACAGTTTAAATCATTTTAACCATGTTTTAAATTACTAAGGTTGAGCTACAACCAATTGATACCGGTAGTGAATCAATAAAGTTTCATAAATGATTATTATTACAACATTACACATTGTACACACAGAAACTAAATGATTAATCTACAGAACCTAATTAGAAATCTACATAACCTATCTAAAGCCAGAAACTCATATGGGTTCTGGGAACAATCACAGAAAGTGGGAAGAGAGGAACGGGGTTACCCAAACTTGCACGAAGGAGTACCGAGGGGAGGCCTCGAACTCGGAACGACACCGGGATGACGAGCACGGACACGTGCGCGCACAAGAGCGAACACGTGAGGAAAACACGCGGCGACGGAGCACGCGCGGAAGACGACGGTGCCGGCGGAGGGCACGCGCGTGCGCTGGCAGGTCCTGGACGGCCGGCGTGCGGGCGGCAGGCGGCTGGGTGCTGCGCCGGCGGGCTGGGGTTGCCGCTGGTGGTCCGGCACGGGTCCGGGGCGGAGGTCGGCGGCCGGGTTCGTCGCGGAAGAGCGGAAAGAGGTGTCTAGTCTTGAAGAGGGTGGCGAGACGATTCCGACGGTGGTCTCGGATCTGAATTTGGTAGAGCGTGGAGGAAGTTGTGAAGGTTTAGAGAAGAATGGGGTGTGTTTCTCTTTTGTGAGTTTCTGGGGAGAAGGTGAGTAGGGGTTACGTAAAGATGGTGGAGAAGGAAGTGGGCACACATTTAGGATCGGGGAGTGAGAACCGGTGAGTGGGAAAAGGAATGGGTTTGGATTGGGTTTAAGTTATGGGCTAAACTCATGGGCTTCGGTTAAGGGCCAACAAACAATATTAAATAAATAAATGAACACACAAAATATGGGTCTTACAACTGCAACTAAGTTGGCAGTCCTAACATAAAATAGGACTGCCAACTTAGTTGCAGTCCTATTTTGTACTTGATTCGTGTCGGCTTTTGCTCACGGGAACCCTTCCTCCTCGCCTTCGTCGTCGTCGAAGGGGGACATAGCGGAGGCGGAGGCTTCCGGGGGGGGGGGGGCAAACTCGAACCCCTGAGCGAAGCGGTCGAGCTTGCGGCGCTTCTCGCGGCTGTCGTGGGGGAGGCCGAGTGGTTGTTGGGCTCCTCCTCGTCGGATTCGTCTTCCTCGTTGGCGGCGGCGTCGCACTCGGAGTCGTCCGAGTCGGAGTCAAGAGGGGACCGGCGGTGGGCTTGGGGGGACTGGGGAGGGGAGTAGCTGCGGAGGGGAGGCTTGTGGCAGTGGGGGTTGGGGTTGGGGGGGGGGGGGGGTAGCGATCGTCGTCGTCCATGGAGAAAACCCTAACCCTAGAGGAGAAACCCTAACTCTCGAGTCTCCTACGTCGTCGACGTCCGCCTCCGCCGCCGCCGCCTTCTCCTCCTCCTCCTCCGGTGTCCAAAGAAAAATCCTAATGGAATTTGGGAGGCTAGTCCCAAGTAAAATTTGGACTGTCCCAGTAAAAGTTTCCCTTTCATGGACTGTCCCCAGTAAAAGTTTAACTTTCATGGTGTCACGCCCCAGTATCGAAATACGGAGACGGACTAGGCCAGCTACTCCATATGAGGTACATAACGTCATACGGCGATCGTGGCTGTCGAGAGACTAGGGGGTACATGCTACAATCGAGTCTCCTATGGTACCACAGAGTTCTATGTCTCAATCAATCAAATCACATCAGCAAATAAATGAACATTAAAGATAAAGAAGTAAGGCGTCCCCGACGCTTCATCAAAATGATCATGAGAGACTAGCTTTATAATTTAGCTATCTCAGAAAATCAGGAGTACAAAACTATACACAGCTGCAGTCTGTTTAATTACAATTATGTACTGACACAAAATATCGAGTAATCCGGCTAACAGGTGCCGGTGGCTAAACGCCGCAAAAGTATAAGCAGGAGTGGTGGAGAAGAAACCCACTCGAGTCCCCGACCAGCCATGCTCCTAGTATGCACCATGGATGTCAGGAAGAAGGATCGCGTCCTCTGGCTCTGCTACGAGATCTGGCCAAACAAAACCAGCGGGGTCAGCCCCGAATAGCAAGTACCGCCAAAGGGGCACAAGAGTTAAGATAAAACCCAGTTATAATGATAAGGATAAAGCTTATGCTGCGGCTATAGGGTAGCGCTACATCGTCGGACCCATCTGGCACCCTTACAACCAAACAAGGACAAAAGGTGCCACATGGAGCCGGGACGCGTCGCACTCTATGACCTTCACATAAGTTTACAGATATAAGTAAGAAGATCTCCTGGTCGTGACTTCGGTCGACAGACCATCGCAGCACGATAACCAACCCAACAATCAAACAAGAACATGGGTTGGATCACGTACCGCGGTAGGCCATGTTCCTTAGTCATTCACAGGAGTAACACATCACAATCAATTAAGGCTTCCGTTCGTAACTTCGGTCCGCAGCCTGTCATAGTACGATAACCAACCCAACAATCAAACAAGAACATGGGTTGGATCACGCGCCATAACAGTCCGCTTTCCTCAGTTACTCGCGGAAAGTAAAAGAAAAATACAAGCAAGTCATTTTCACGGCCAGTCAAGTCTACGAGTTTCTAGTATGGCGAGGTTATCCTCGCATTAAATTATCAGAGTCCTCAGATCGTATCTTTCCAGCAAGGCTAGCCAACCCAGGGGTCCGCGTAGACAGGTATGATTGAGCTCAGGTCCCTCGCAAGGCCACCTTGCCAAAACATATAATATATATAGCAGGAATTAATCGGATACAGTCATCCACTCGTTGCAGATGACACAGTATCCGTGGAGACCAGCCGGCGCGTCAAGACCATATCTCAAGGCGGCAGGTGTAACACGATCTCGGGATTCTGCCCTCCCCATGCATCTAGTATATTTAGTTGCCTAGTTTAACCCTAGGTGAAATCTTGGACTCACATGTTGTGGCCTGCATGATTATCCTCCTAAAGTCGTACTTTGGTACGAGTACCCCAAAGAGGATCCATGTCAATTAGTATGTCAACATGTTCTACCCTCCTTAGTGTAATGCATCAATGCAAATACGCCACGTGGAGTTACGAGTCATTTGTCGAGCATGAACAAGAACTGGGACATTCAGGTACATGTATCAGGAAGGAACACTTTGTTCTCCGGGGTCACATTAGTGCTCATGTCATGCTCGGGACAAAAGGCGTAAGGATATATAGCATACACAAACATTCACCTATATATACAAGAAAATATAATATATAAGAGCCCAGGTCAGAATGCGCATGGTCAAATGCGCAGAAGTCAAAACGCGCAGGGTTAGACTGCGCAGGGGTCAAACGCGCAGAGTTAGGTTGCGCAGGCATTAGACTGCGCAGCGGTTAGATGGCGCAGGAGATGGATTGCGCCAGAGTCGGGTTGCGCATGGATCAGACTGCGCAGGGTTAGACTGCGCAGGATCAGATCGCGCAAGGTCAGGTTGCGCAGGGAATGGATTGCGCTGAAGTCAAGCGCGCTGGGTTAGATTGCGCAGGGATTAAACTGCGCAGGATCGGATGGCGCTGGAGCTAAGGAGCGCCAGCGCAGTTCAGCTCAGCGCAATGCGCTGGCCGAAGGGTTGCGCAATTCGTCAAAGACGAGCTGCGCAGTTCAACTTGCGCTAAAGAGCGCAGGCTGAAGGGTCTTCTCTTCCAGGCCGAGAGCCTCCTCAAGAACACCAAAAACTTCCAATTTCCTTAACTTGACCAAATCAAAACCAAATCTAGATTTTCAAAGTTCTAACTTGAGTGAAATTGAATTCTCTTCCACATGGAAGCATCAAAACCCACAAAATCCTAACGAAAATAGATCAAAACCATGTAAATCCAAAAATGGAGAAAACTTAGATCTACAAAAATCAAAGCTTCAAAATGGAAATTTTCAAGTTCTAAACTAGTATAGATTGAGGAGAAGAACATATTTTGACAAATAATTTTGTAAGAAATTATTAACAAAATATAAATCCATCTCTTGAGCAAGTTGGCACTTGCCTTGGTTGGTGGAGGAAATAAATGAGAGGAATAATGAGAGGAGAGAGAGAAGGAGATGAGTTTTATATAAAATCTAAACCAAGTTGGTTCATGATGACCCAACGGGTTCAAGTGAACCGAGAACATGTCACCCAATTAGAGCCAAAACTGTAAACTAAAATCACAGAAAATAAATTATGAAATATTATTTTGTCAAATAATTTAGGATATACATGAAGAAATACAACAAAATAAATATCGTATAAATATACGTAATTACAAATAAGCAGTATACGTGTTAAAATACGTATACCGGAATCAGGGAGTGACACATGGACTGTCCCCTAGTAAGGGATAGCCCCTAGCAAAATATTAGAATTAGCCTTAATTGCCTGATATAAACATTCAACTCTTGGATTGGAAGTGTCTATGTTTATAATTGCGGCTGCTTTGTATATAATTGCCACTGCTTGGAAGTGTCGAGTTATGAAGGCATTGGAAGTGTCCAAGTTATGAAGGCATTGGAAGTGTCGATGAATATAATTGTATGATATAACTGCCAGTGTGATATGCTTAACCTTATCCCTATTTAACTGAAGGTTGTTTTCACAAACTTGAACCTGTATGCTATGTCTGGGTGTATAATTGGCCAGTCGGCCCGCAACCCAGCCCGGACCGGCCTGATCAATTCCGTTCTGGGCCGGTTCCGATCTGGTCAACGAACCGGTTCGGCTTAACCCACCAATGCAACAGGTTCGGGCTGGGTCTTGTTTTCTGGCCCGAAAGCCTGGTCCGGACCGACCCGGTTCATTGACCCAGTTTAGATCCGGTCCAGGTCCGATCCAGATCCAAAAAATGGTGTGTTTTGATCAAAATATTTCCGTTTTAGTGGCTATTTTATGGTTGTTTTAGGGGTATTTTTGTTATTTTGCTAAAAAAAATGGTCAAATATCCGTATAACAACTATATTTTGGACGTATCGAGGGTAATTGTGTACCAAAAATTTCCTATAAATAGGACATAGGACGTAAATCAACAAAATTAGGCACAACAAATTTTCTTCTCTTTTACAGTATTACAGACAATCTAGTGTGAAGAGGCTAATTAATATCATAGATAATCTAGTGTGAAGAGGCTAGATAATTTTCTTCTCTTTTACAGTATTACAGACAATCTAGTGTGAAGAGGCTATTTATACCACCGCAACCTGCACCTTAACCTGCACCGCAAGAAGAGTTTAAATCAGAATTAAAAATTTGGCATCACTTTAGCGGAGTTTACATGAGTATGATACAGGAAGAAGATACTCGACTAGAGTTCTTGTTGAATACTTGCATTGTAGGGAACAAATCAAATGGGACCATAACTATGACACAATGAAACGACGTAGGCATCTGAAAATTTGTATGGATATATAGTAATCTTTTTTTTTTTCCCTTCAAAATATGTATCATTTTATATATATATATATATATATTTTTGTTATATAGGTCATAGGTATATTTAAACCTAATTGTAACTTATGTATTAGTAATATTAGTATTACTCATTAATAAAATTTAGTTCTCTTTAATTCTTTCTCAAATTTATGTTTGCAAGTTGTTTTGAAGAAAAAATTATTACGGGCGACAGATGACGACGGACGGCGGGAAAAAAAGACTAGTACATTTTATTACAAATTTTATGTAAATAAAATCTCAACTTTTATATTTTTGTTAGTTATAAATAAATGTTATAACGGATTTAAATTATAGTGACATTTAATAAAGTTATTCCACCCAAAATATGATTTTTGTTTTTCATCTCAAAATTCTTTTTTTTTTAAAATAAACCGGCCAGCCCGGACCCAACCATGAAAGGCACGTATCTAACCAGTTTGGCCCGGCCCCGACTGATCCACGGTTAGGACTGGGTTTCCTCATTTTTCTTCCGGACCAACCCAGTCTGTCCCGTTTCCTCTCCCGAGCTAAGTCCGGCCCGAATCCTGTCAAACCCGGTCAAATCGGATACCGGGCCTGCCCGGCCCATTACACACCTTGAATGCTATCGGACACGAGTCAACCTTCAAGTAGCCCCAAGTGATGTCGTCGGCTTTGCTATTATTCGATTGTCATTTCAAAATAGTGTTGGCCAATCCTGACAACTTGTACAATTTGTCCTTAAGCAACAAAAGTTGTTCTTTTGTCACGACACAGAAATTAATTCTTACATCAATGAATATTACTGGGAAAAGGCCACTTGTCTGTAAAGGAGAAAACGAGAAAGGTTCCCAGCCTTAATTTCAATGTGCTTGGTCAAGAAGAAGAAAGAGTAAAAAAAAAAAAAAAAAAAAAAAAATGAAGACTAGGTCTTAGAGGAATAAGAAAGTATATGTAGAAATCCTAGGAAAACCCTAGAAATACTTGATGAGCAAGCCAATAGATCGATTAGACCAGTATTATACTAACTCTAAGGCCATGTTTGGTTCACAGATTTAAGAAATCAAAAAACGAAAAAAATTTCATTTTCTTTATTTGGTAACCATAAATTTGGAAACTATTTTCATGGTAGAGGAAAAAAATAGAAGGGAAGATGGTTCCTCTCAGAACCATGGAATTGATTTTTTTCCCTTCTTCTTTTCCATCATTTATTACGAAAATTTAGGACAACAGTAGCCCTACTCAAATGTGTTATTGTCTATTTTATCCATTACTTTTGGATTTTCATGATCTTTTATTTTAAAACGTAAGAATATTATTCGACCATTGATTTTTTTTTTTTTTTTTTTCATTTTCTGCACTAACCAAACAATGGAAGAAAAATCAAATAGTCTTTCTTGAATGATTTTCTTGTTTTACCAAACACAGAAGAAGAAAAAATCAGACAAGAATTCTAATTTGCCATCTCCATGGGAAAAAGACAAGGGAATTAATTTCCCTTCGGAGAACCAAACATGGCCCAAGTCTCTAACAGTATCCTTTTGGGCTACAGTTCAATACTGCATGGATTCAACCTGAGTGTGACCATAAGACATTAGGACATCCAGAATCCATAACAATTCTATAAGTAGAAGAAATAAATTTCTTCATTTCAAATGACATAAGAATCCAATTTTTCTTTCTGCGGTTATAATTAGTTTCTTTGTATATCCAGAATTGCAGTTACTAGTTAATATACATCTCAGATCTATAATTGTCAGGTGAACACCAAAAAAATACACAAGTAAACCAATAAAGAGTGCCAGTGTGTGGTTGCTGAGCTCAAGCCATGTCGATAATTCTATGTAATCATTCTATTCGGCCTCGTATTCTCGGCCTCGTATTCTCAGTTCCAATTCTTCCTCTGCCTGAAAAATGCCACAAGGGAAAAAGAATTGGTTACAAATTTTAAGCAATCAGACCCCTATCCTAATTCCCTAGGAATTAAATGCCTTTGATGATTACCCCCTACTAATCATCATATGTTCTTAAAAGAATGTAGTTGGTGTAAGTACTTCCGATTCTTCTGTTGCGTCCTCCAGAGACAAGCCAACGCCCCAAATGCACAGCTGGCGAGAGCAATGGCCAGTGCGGCTCCAAGCGGTACTGCAACAGCATTCGTTGATGGAATCATATCGTCTGCTACTGATTCGTCCTTTCTAGTTTTGATCGTATCTTCATCCTTGTAAGCTGAAGTTAGGGTTTTGCCGTAATAACCGTGCAAAAACTTGAACACCTCATCGTAATTCCAATCAAATTGGTCACTGGTGCTGCTTTTCCTGCTTTGAGAAAGATAACAAGATGGGCAGAGCTGCTTCGGCGGCCACACAATCTTCGGGAATCTAGGGTCGCCAGTACCTAAAGCCTTCTCTTCCTTCATTAACCTTTCGTTCACTTTGTTGTGTGTACTCCACAGCCAAAGGGCTAGGTCACGAGTGGTGTTGAATGGGACCGAAACACTGCACTCGGTAAAATTCTCATCAGAGAGGAAAGGAAAATGCAAGGGAAATTGTTGGCAGATTTGGGGTTGCGTACCTTGAACACATCTCAGTAAAATGTCTGCTGCATTCATCACAGATGAAAAAGTTGTGTATGAAGTCGCATATTGTTGTGAAAGCTAGATGACTCTCTCCATCGCCTACCCTTACCGAAAGGGAGTGTAACAGGACCCACAGACCACAGCTGCAATATATACGGAACTATTAGGTTCGTATCCTAAAGAAATACTTTGATGTTCACTGTTGTGTACAGATTCAGTCACTGAACCCAGCATATAATGTCCAGGAACTGCTGGTTGACATACTAAAAGCACAAGAGAAGAACCTTTATGGCATGATGAAATATAGGCTTTTCTTGACTCTTATTAATGTGCGCATAGTATGTCCTTGAGTTTGGCATAGGAATAGTTTATTTAATGGATTAAATCAACAATTTGAATGGAATTGACCAACTTATTGCAAGTAAATGTTTCGTTAATTCTCTAGGTCCATAATACCATTATCAACATGAAAATTAATAGAGGAATAGTAATGCATTATTCAAAACTTATTTAATAGTTCATTGGTTTAAGATATTGTACTAGTCTGGAAGTGTCAAACTTATCTAATGACTCATTAGGTTAAGTTGAGCCTGTAAGTGTCAGGGAGTGTGGATTATCAATTTATCAAGTCATTATTTGGTTTGAGACCAAGGTCAAATCAGTACCAAAATAGTTTCGTATCATTTTAATCGCATTTGTCAATTTTATGCAGTTTATCTCTCCTTATATATGCGGCGTGGAAATTCCAAAAAATGGTGGCGTGCCAATGTTGTGTCCATGCCTCCCGATGCATATCAGAACAACATGGACATTGCATTGACACACCAAAATCAATGTTGTGTCACTATGTCCATACCGAATCATGTCATGTTCATGTCTTGCACACAGCATAACCAGATACAAAATTAAGATTTATTTTCACAATGATTGAAAAAAATTTAGAAGAAAGCGAAAGAATGTAATACCTATAGCCTCTAGTGTCATTTTTGCTCCCACGGCAAAATATCTGCAGCATAATATGTGGTTTAGGTTTTAAAATTGCCAAACGATGTCATAAAGAAAAGCAAGTGTAGATCACTCTCAAAGCAAGTAACAAAACTAATATTGCCCAAGTCAGCAGTAAATGAAGGAGAAACCTATTTGTATTGTGCACTAGGGAACCTTTAAGTATTTAAATATGCAGATACAGGCCAATTAAAATTTAAATTTTCTGCATTACAACGGCAGGAAAATAATTTCCTTAAGAATAAAATGACATGAAGGGTCATATGGTCTACTTGTGAAATTGATAGTTGTCACAAAACCATGAGTAGTCTCTAACTCTATTTGGTGAATCATTCAGAGACACAAGACAAAAGAACCTCGTACATTTAGGCATTTAATGGTTCGTGACAAAGACCTATACTACATGTCTTCATATACCACTCCACAAACTATCCCCCATCGATATTCTTGGTAGCCTTCTCCATGTCAGAAACGTCAAGACATAAAGTTACCTCACCAAACATCCACTTCGGATTTAAAGTGGATACATGGCACCCAACAGGATAGGATGCAAAGGGATTTTGTTCTATCCCTTTACGGCCTGAATTTATCTAACATCAATTAATAAAAAGTTCTACAAAAACTACCAAACATAGTATAATTAAAGAATAACATATCTTAAAAGTAGTTTAATATGAGTAAACAAAATAGTTAAATGTTAGAAGCAACGTGCTTATAATTTTTTCAAATTTTGTCTCACAAGATTTGAATTTTTTAATTATTTAATAATTTTTATCTAACTTTTGAAGGGGGGAAAAATTTAAATCTGCATATTGAACAAAAAAGGTTTATCATCCAAAAAATAGAAAATGGAAATTATAAATTACATACTTTAAAGTAATATTATAGAAGAAATTGTTAATTATCCAAACAACAAGATGAAGCAACAAAAGTAACATGATACTCATAAATATGTCACGATAACAATAAAAGCATGGTGTTGACAAAATGCAACATGATATAGCTAAAAACAACTTCATATTAAAAAAAGGCAAATACCAGGAAACGTCTATGAGGTTTGACGAGTTTAGAGGAAACCCCCTACTGTTATTTTCTTTGCAGTTTTCTACCTTCCTGTTAAATTCAAGTGATTTTCATCACTTGAGGTCTTATGTCGCACACATGACTCTTCCAAATGACAGAATATCCCCTCCCTCCTCCATTCCCCAATAGAGAGAGATTGTTAACCAATTAAATGAATCAGGCCATCTCCGCGGGAGGAGGAGGTAGCTCGTCGACGTACCCGGACTCCATCGAGTCCTCCCATTTCAGGTGGCGACTCTTGGGATGAACCCCCTTCCTTTCCTCCTCCCACGACGGCGGCAGTGGCAGCGGCGATAATCCGTACTTAACGAAGTTGCACATGGGGATGAAGGAAAGAACGGTAATCAATAAGCTATATGCATATATAGAGCAACTCTATAATTGGTAGATTTAAGCAACCTAAGAAAATATACTCTTATGATTCACTATCCAAGGATAAGCACCCCTGTGGGCCGTCTGTCTCCTTTTGCAACAGCGACAAGGGTCGTGCACATGACCCCCAAGGATGAAAATTACTTAAATTTAACCGGATGGGGGGAGTCTGTAAAGAAAATAACGGTAGGGAGGTTTCTCTAAAATCGTTAAACCTCATTGGGGTTTCTTGGTATTTACCCTAAAAAACATGTTATCAACAAAAGAAACGCGACATTGATAAAAAACACCATGAAATGTTGTTTTTCTAGATACCATGTTTCTTATGTAGATAACATGCTTTTTTATACCTTATTGGTTTTATTGATATCATGTTGTACTATGAAGCATAGGTACCTGTATGAGTATTCAGTATGGTACATACATGATACTTTAGTACAACACTTTAGTACATACACGATACATGATACTTTAGTACAACACTTTTTAGTACAACACTGAATACCGGTGTGAGTATTCAGTGTGTGTGTGTGTGTGTGTGTGTGTGTGTGTGTGTGTGTGTGTGTATATATATATTAGCTGGTGATATGTGTCGTTAGCACCGTAACCCATGCTTCTCGACACTCTCAAATATTCTATTTTACCCAGTAAATAACAATAAACAAAATGTCAAAGTAAAGTACATTCGAATGAATTAAATCTATAAATGATAATAAGCAAAAGAAACATATACAATACAATAAAATGTGTTTAAGATTTAATTAGCATTTTAGTAAGGTTTCGACATAATTTAAAGTTTTAAGATTAGAAAGTTAAAAAATAGATAATCAATCAATTAATCAACTTAAGAATGGATTTATCGACGAAAATGTTGGACCAACTATTAATTAATTGGCAGAATAATTAAACATGGAGTAAAGTGAGTTAACTAAGTAGAGAAAAACATAATTCTAAACCATTAGATATGCTTAGGTGTTTTAATCTTGACCGTCTTTTGTCTTTATATTTATCTTTTTGGCATGAAAACCTATCCCTATATATGTGTGTGTGTCTCAAGCAAATTCATGACCTCATAAGAATGAAACTAAGAGTCTAAATTTCTTCATCATAGTCATCAAATAAAATTTAGTCTAAAAACTATGTAGTTTAAGTTTTAAAATTAAGACATCTTGATTTTTGAAAGAGAGTACCGATACTATATTTTAAAAATATCCAATGACATGTACTATTAAAATACCAAAAAAGCACCCAATTAAAATTGAAAATACAAAAATATATAATTTTGGGTACTTTTGCGGTAACTATCCAGGAGTGTACCAGAACCCAAAACCAGGTAAGTACCCGGTATGGATACGTCTTCCTAGATGCAACATGCTTCATAGATTTTGTATTTACCAAATATCATGTTGTTTTTATTGAAATCATGAAGCATTTTAGGATATCTTGTTACTTCTTGAAACATCAAGTTGTTTTCAGTTGTTTAACATTTACATGTACTTTCAAGATAATATTAGAATATATTATTTTATGCTTTCCATTTTCTATTCTTTTGGTTAATAATAATTTTGCTATTATTTTAATTTGTAGATTTCATTTTTTGAAGCACATGAACATTTTTAATATAATAAAAAGAAACTTGTGAAATAAAATACCATTAATATACAAAAACTTAAAAATAGTGGGCCAATAGATTTTAAAATATTACTAAAGATGTCTTATATCTTTATTTCTCCATAATTTTTATTCTCACTTGTACACCCAAACCCAAGCACCTCCTCCCAATTTTCTCTTCTAACAAGAACTAATGTCGGTTCGATACACCCGTTTTCCAGATTTGACCGCCAAATGTGTGCGTTTAGATCTAACACCAGTATGAGTTCATGGGATTAGGGCGTCCAATAGGGATGTATGGGTTCGGAGAATTGGGTAGCCAATAGGGATGGAAGTAGGTCTGATTCACATCACATTAAAATCTCCATCTTCGCTAAATAAAAATTACTTCCACTTCCTTTACCTTGAAGCAGAAATTTTGCCTCCATTGCCACTACCTCTATTTGAGGTCTCCATACCCGCTTCCACCGGTACCTTCATTAACTTGCTATTATTCTAGAATAAACATGCCTCCTTATATATACTAGTCAGGTTCACGTGCATTGCACGTACCAAAAAAAAAACCCTCTAATATTATTTTTAAAAAATAGAGAAAAATTAAACTATATTAAAATAGTTTAACTAAATTTAAATATATTTTAATTAGGATTTGTTATAGACATGTTTTTAAAGCATTGGATATATGTGGTTTAAATATAATTTGAATATGGAATATATTTTAATTATGATTTTCTTCTCTAGATATGTTTATAGGCTTTGGATATATGTTCAAGTAGTTGGAAAGATTTTAGGATTTTCTTTTCTTACTTAGGTAAGGATATACATACATGGTAGTTACAATTTTTTTAGCATTTCCTCTTAATTACATGAGGATATACATATGGCTTAGACGGCTCGCCGTGCCATTTTCAAGCCTCTTTTTATTAGTAGAGACATATTAGCAGGCAGATTCGAAGATGGAGTTGGGGCGAGTACATCTCCAACTCCGCTTCGGATGTTAGATATTCCCTATAATCCACATTTTCCCTCCAATTAGATGGCTTTGGATTCGCCATGAGTCGGTCGGGGCGTGTAGCTCTATTTTTATCCCTAGTAGTTAGGTGAAAGAGATGACAGGGAGGATGATTGGGTTCCCGTCGAGATCATCTGCCATTGTTGCTGCTACCGAGATTCGTTGTCGCCGTTGTCGTAGAGATCCATTGACCTCTTGTTATCTCATTTCATTCTCGTTGTTGCTCCCACGTCAGAATGGGAAAGGGATTAAGTGGAACTGTGCAAGGGAAGGAGAAAGGGAAAATACACAGAGTGTTCGCGTACAGATACATGCAAAATGTTCCTCATTCTCTTTTTTGTACTGGGACCTACATGAAAAGACTTCATTTTTCAACAGACACCCCATTTTCAAATTATGAGGAATCCATACAGAATTTCTCTTTTTGTAGACTCCTTCCAATTCCCAAAACATGTTTTGAAGTCCCATCCTAAAATGAGCTTCCTAATATCTGTGTCAGGTTTAGTCTACCTCTAAATGGAATCTTCTTGACTTGAGTTGTATCCCACCACTAACTCTATTTCTAGGGGTGTCAATTTTAGATTTAATATTTGTTAGAATTTGATGAGGAAGAAGGGAAGAGAAGAGAAGAGAAGGAACTAGGGTTTTCTCATCAAGATATCCAAAACGGAACATTAGAAGTATATATAGGTAACCAGACCAGAATTTCGGTATGATCAGGACCAGAATTCAGGTTTTGTAGTTTGTACAGTCTTAAAAAACAAAATCACAGAATAATTATATCCAGTTTTAAACAGAATTCCGATAACACAGCCGGTTGTTGTTTTGGTAGTACACCGTCTCACAAAACAAAATCACAGAATAATTATATCCAGTTTTAAACAGAATTCCGATCATATAGGAATTCCAATTCCTACAGAAATTGGAACACTCAGGTTGTTGTTTTGGTACCTAACATATAGGAAGCTAGCAATAATACATCTCTACTTGTTCTTCCATCTTTAGTATCGTAAGTTCACCAAATTAGCAACCAAATGGTATTAGAGATATTAATGCACATAAAACAAGCCATGATACACTTTTGAAGGAAATATAAACTTGAACCTAAAAGGAAAACCTTGTGAAACACAACATATGAAAATCCAATTTTACTTGGATAGAAATGATGTACTGATCTAGGCAACAAACTTGGATTCCCATATGAGTTTCTTTTTCATGTAAGTTAACACACATGAGCCTTTGTTTTGAAATTGTAAACAGTAGAACTTAAATTAATTAAAGGTCACATGAGTTGAATCAGAAAACAGCAAATTAATATTTCTCAATTCATTTTCAATGATCAGACAAAAAAAAATTCCGTCGAAGTAAAGAAAAGCAACCTAAAAAGCAAGCTGCATACCCAGTATCCACGAGGAACTTCTTTTCCACAAATCCGAGAGTCTCTAAGAGCTTCTCTATAATTAGGTATACCAGCCTCATCCGAACTAACTGAAAGATCTGAATGCCAGATATCATCAAAGTTCACGAGTAGTTCAGCAGTCCCTCTTCGACACCTAAAGATGAGAACCACGAGTCAACAACAATGTACACATGATTCCTTAGGCATAAAGTCTGATGTTTGACCTTTTGGAAGGATGGTGAGCCACCAAGAGTTGGAAAAACTTTATAAGTGAGGCACGAGTTTCTAACTTTATCATCTACACGGCATCAGATAGAATGCAACAACTGGAGATTAAAACTTTGTAACATTTTGTAGAAAAAAAATCCAGAAATATATATTCAACCTTGTGTTCAATGATTATCTCAAATGCATTTGCAGTTGCTTCCTCAACATCATAAATAGCTCGAACAATCTTCGCAAGAGGATACAGAATAATGTAGTTAGATGCTGACATAAAAAGTCTATCTCTAAGCTAATGGAAAACAACACAAGCAGACTCCAACAATATGGCAATATAACATACAAAATCATATTACTAATTACCTGTTCAGGGTCAGAAGCATTTCTTGGAAGAGAACCTTCATTTTCATATTTTTCATCTTCTAAATTAAATGAGCTGCATATAAAGAAGCAGAAAATCAACATGTTAACTAATGGCCAATAATAACACATTGAGAAAGTTACAGAAAATCAGTGCACGGTAAGAATTGGAAGCATGGATCATAAACATATATGAAATACTTTTTTTTAATCTGCTGTAATACTGCCATTCTTCCTTCCTTTTCTCTTGCTTAATGTGACCTGCCTGTATTACTTACATACCTCGGTCGGTCAGCATTCTACCCTAAAGTGAGGCCCTAGGAAGCACAAACACTCCAAAAATATGGCCGTATCGTGTAGAACACGTATCTGACACTCCACATACGTATCGGACGCCCCATATACACTAGGACACACCAAAACATGCATCGTGTGCGTGTTGCCGTGTCTTCTCGGTGTCCGTGCAATATAGGTGAAGCCCAATTAGGGAGTGACAGGAATCTTACCTTTTACCTTCTAAGGCCATATTTTTCTAAATGTGTCAAGACACTAATATCCTCTATATACTTGGCCAATGGCCGTCTTGCATTGTATTCCAGTCCTATTTGAGCAGGAAAGCACGTGTGTGTGTGTGTAGCCTCCTAGTTCAAGTGGCAGGAAGTGGAACAGGCAAGTTCGATTCCACGAAGAAACTAGCTTTACTAACAATTATCCCAAGACAGGCCCATGTGGATTCCTGTGGGGAGCTGTGGAAGTAACCAACTAACAAGATTTACCTATATATATATATATATATATATATATATATATATATTATAGAATGGAAAATGGATGATTATTATTGAGGGAGAGATTACATATATATAGGAGAGGCTAGCCTCCTCTCCTATTATTCTAAGCAATGTGGGACTAAAGTCCAATAACTCTAATATAACACTTAACACCCTCCCTCAAGCTGGAGCATAGATGTCAATCATGCCCAGCTTGTTACATAAAAATTGAACCCGAGGACCCAGAAGAGGCTTTGTGAAAATATCAGCTATCTGGTCGCCAGTCCTCACATGTTGAAACTTTATCACTCCCTTTGTATATTCATCACGAACAAAATGAATGTCAATTTCAATATGCTTCGTCCGTTCATGAAATACTGGGTTGGTGGCAATGTGAATAGCAGATTGGTTATTACACCATAGATCTGCCACTTGAGATCCTGCGTCTTCTTCCAGTTCTTGTAGGAGATGCTTCATATATAATATCTCTGACGTGCCATGAGCAATAGCTCGATATTCTGCTTCTGAGCTTGAGCGTGCTATCACACTTTGTTTCTTGCTTTTTCATGATACTAGATTTCTGCCAATAAATACTGAGTAGCCAGATGTAAACCGTCTATCTGTCAGGCTTGCTCCCCAATCAGCATCAGTAAAACACTCAATGTGAGTGTGTCCATTATTTTCCATTCGAATTCCTTTTTCTGGATTCTTTACTAGATAACATAGAATTCTGAGAACTGCCTGCCAGTATAGAACTCTTGGAGAAGCCATAAATCTACTTGCAACGCTCACTGCAAAAGAAATGTCCGGATGCGTCATGACTACTAAGTAGTTGAGTTTTCCAACTACTCGACGATACTGATCTGGATTGGTCATCAGGACCCCTTCGTCTGGAAGTAACTTCGCCCCTGGATCCATAGGTGAGGTTGCTCCCTTTGCTTGCATCATGCCTGCATCATTTAGTATGTCCAGCACATACTTTCGTTGAGACATTACAATGTCCTGCTTACCGCGTGTGACCTCAATGCCCAAGAAATAGTTCAAGGATCCCATATTCTTAGTTTGAAATTGTTCTCCAAGAAACTTCTTGAGACTTACAATACCCTGGCTGTCATCTCCCGTGATTACAATATCATCAACGTAGACACTAAGAAGTATTCTTCCAGCAGATGTGTGTCGATAGAAGATTGAATGGTCCTTCTTCAATTGACACATTCCAAATTGAGTAATAACCTGTATAAATCTATCAAACCATGCACGAGGTGATTGTTTCAGACCATAGAGGGCCTTCCTCAGATGACACACTTTACCCTCCATTGCAACGAACCCGGGAGGTTGCATCACATATACTTCTTCATCAAGATCCCCGTGGAGGAAAGCATTCTTTATATCTAGCTGGAGTAACGACCAATCATATCGGATGGCCAAGGTCATGAGGACACGAACGGATGTCATTTTAGCCACAGGAGAGAATGTCTCGAAGTAATCCTCACCATAGGTTTGAGAGTATCCTTTGGCCACCAGTCGAGCCTTCAGTCGATCAAGAGTGCCATCCGGTTTTACCTTAATCGTGAACACCCATTTGTAGCTGACTGCCTGTTTACCAGTAGGTAAGTCGACTAAGTCCCAGGTATGATTCTCCTGGAAAGCTTTCATCCCCTCGTTCATAGCAGCACGCCAACCAGGATGTCGGAGACCCTCCTCAGCGGTCTTGGGAATCTGAATCCCATCAATAGTAGCCACCAGAGACTGAGTGTGACTGGTAAGACCTTTGTAGTTGTCAACATACAAGGGATGATCATGACAGGCACGACGAGGACGTTCTGGAGCCAGGACCGCCGGAGCTACTGGCGGAACTGGTGGAGCTGCTGGTGGAACAGATGGAGGCAACTCATTTGAGCCGAAACTGCTGGTGGAACCAGAGGAGGATGAATCTATGGGCGATGTGGGCGATGGCTGAATCGGTGTATGTGGACCATCTGACTGGAAGACTGGCTCGGTAAGGGAGGGCACCCATACGGGGGACTGTTGTGTTTGGGGAAGAAATAACAAAAAATTCTCTTCTGGATAGACCAGAGGAGCCGGACCCTTTGATTGTGGGAGTGGTGGAAATTCGATTTCTACAAAAGTAACATCCCGAGTAAAAAAATATCGCTTTAAGACAGGGAAGAAACACCGATACCCTTTCTGATCTTTAGGATACCCAAAAAAAATACATTGTATTGCCTTAGGATCTAATTTAGAAATGGTTGGTCGGATATCCCGAATATAGCATAAGCAGCCAAAGATTCAGAGAGGCAGAGGAAATGGCTCTCGTCCAGAAAAAAGTCTAGAAAAAGGAGTGTTACCATTGAAAACGGACGATGGCATGCGGTTAATAAGATAACAAGCAGTAAGAACCGCATCCGACCAAAATTCCTTGGGAGTACGTGCTTGAAACATAAGAGCACGTGTTGTTTCCAATAAATGACGATTCTTGCGTTCGGCTACACCATTTTGTTGTGGTGTGTACGCACAAGAGGTTTGGTGGATGATGCCGTTGCAGGCCAGATGTTTATCGAGATCACGAGATAAATACTCACGGCCATTGTCACTCCGAAATTTTTTGATAGGAAGACCAAATTGTGTTTTTATTTCGGCATAAAAGTTGCACCAAATGTTAAATAATTCAGAGCGATTTTTCATCAAATAAATAAAGGTGACACGTGAGTAATCATCGACAAAAGTAACAAAGTACTTAAAGTCCATTACAGATTCAGTCGGACAAGGTCCCCATATATCAGAATGCACCAACTCAAAAGGAGCGGAAGCAATTTTGTTTGGACTCACCGGATAAGGAACTCGGTGATGCTTAGCTAAACTACATGGCTCACAATGAAAAGAAGAGGGAATATCTAAATATGGGTATATTTTCTGGAGAGCTTAGGACGATGGATAGCCTAACCGACAATGTAACTCGACGGGATCGAGTTTCAAACCAGCACAGGCAACAGAAGAAGTTACATCAAACAGGTATAAGCCTCCAGCCACATGCCCCTTACCGATAGTCATTCCAGTTTTCGGGTCCTGAAAAACACAACCATTAGGAAAAAATATTACCGAACAATGTAATTTACGAGTAATTTGACTAATAGAAAGTAAACTGAACGGGTTCCAGGAGTAAGTAGCACAGAGTTGAGGGATAGTCCGGTAGAAAGATTGGCACTTCCACGTCCTCGAACTGTCAGGGAACCTCCATTGGCAACAGTAATGCCAGAAGCACGACGTACAGGTACATAATCATGTATCATACCTGCGTCTCCAGTAATGTGAGAGGATGCACCAGAGTCAATTACCCACTGCTTGGGTTTCACTATGCACGCTGCTGAGTATCCAGCTGTGGAACCAGACGTGGATGCTTCACCACGACGTTGAGCCTGAAAATCAAGGAACTCTGTATATGAGTCCGAAATCATCTGAATAGATCATACACCATCATCAGGGACATCAGTAGTGATATTAGCAGCAGGTGATTTAGTGCATTGCCAATAGAAATGGCCAAGCTGACCACAGTTAAAGCATGTGCGCGGTCTTCCTCCATCACGATCGCCATTGCCCCGTCCTCCATCACGACCAGTATTGCGGCCACCACGTCGGCCGCCACGACCACCACGAAATTCCGTACGTGCGATCCCGAGAGCAGAACGGTCAGCAGGAGGATCACCCGGAGTGGTTTTAACTACTTTGGCAGCCCGAAGGACACGATAGTGTGCTTCCAACAGGGACGGTACATCAGATCCAGCAATAATCTGAGATCGAGCAGAGTCTGCATCAGGACGGAGTGAGGCAAGATAAGCCATGACATGAAGCTGCTCACGTTGAGCCCGTGCTTCATTAATATCCGACGTAAGAGGTAAAACGCGATCAATCTCATCCGTCATAGCCTTAAAGGCCCGAAAATGGTCTTTATGGGATTTGTCTCCTTGATTTACTCGGTATACACCAACGACCGAGTCATAGATACGAGACAAATCGCGTTTACCATCAAATGCCGCCGCCAGTACCTCCCATAACTCCTTCACGGAGTCCGTATTTTGAACCATGTCTTCCACCGATGGTTCCATGGAATTCATCAACTGTGTAAACAGTCTACTGTCATCCGTCTCCCATTGCTCAAAGATGGGATCATCTTCTGCTGGAGGGTTGTCACTCAGATGTTTGGACAACCGCATTCCTCAAAGTGTCTTCTCGACCTTCTTTCTCTATGTGGAGTAACCCTCTGGCCCTTCCAACCGTCGATCGACAAGTTGAATGGAGGAAATCGTTGTGCTAGTGCCTGCTAGTGTGTTGATGACACTAGTATCGGTGGCGCTGCTATTTGCCGTAGAGTCTGCCATTTATCAGAGATTCGACTGTCGATTTGTTCTTTCCTCTTGATAAACACAGCGAATCTGCCAATGCGCTAAAAATGGAGCCTAGAACCGGCACACGCGCATAGAAAGCAGAGTGTGTGGATCACAAGCCAGGACAGAGAGATAACTCATGGTATCCTCTGTTAAATCCTAGTGTGGAGATTAAGAAAAGAAACAAAGATTCATGCACAACAAACCATATGTGTGCTCTTTGTTAAATTTTCAGCATTGAAGGGCAGAGGTTCCAACAAGTGTTTCTCCTATGAGATTTCCAACAACATTGAAGGACAGAGGTTCCAACAAGTGTTTTCCCTCTGAGATTTCCAACAATTTTTTTTTGAACCTAAACTAGGGTTTGGAGGGAGTGGGTAGCGGCTGATGGAAGTAGAGGGTTAGGGTTAGGTATTGTAGGCAGGGGGGCAGCGAGGGGGCGTACTGTAACAGGGTGGGAGGTGTAATGCCCCGCTCCGCATCGGTGCATTATGATGAGTCGTTGACTCGAAGAGTTGTGTTGACCCGATGAGGTATCGATGTGAATCGATGCAAGTATTACGTTGGCCAAATGTAAGCTTTGAGTCGGTTGGAATCTATGAATCGAATCGATGCAAAGAATAAGTCCCGTTTGAGCAAGTGCTGATTTTAGTTGATCTGGTATGCAGGCTATACTTTTACGCTGGACGATAAGAGGTCGGCATTTTACCTTATGCAATGAAGTGTCCGCGAAACCAAATCGTGGCCTTGCAACGGATTGTGGCATGGGCGCGATAGGCCAAATCAACCGAGTAGTTCAAAGGAATGACTAAATCCGGGAGTTAGCTATGCGATCGAGTTATGGAAGCGAGACGCTTCAATCGGCGAATCGGCAAGGCGTATCGGCTTAAGGTGAGCGGGTTCTTGACTCTCTCTCCCTATTCCTTCACGTCTAATAAAATATGTTATAGTATGCGTAAGAAGTTATCGAGTTAGCGAGCGTGGCTCGGCGAGTAAGTGTCTAAGTATGCGTTGAACACTAAGATAGAACATTGAACAATCGAACAATTGAAGCGACGTGCATCGAGTGCACGAGTCGCGATAGGGCATGATGGTAGAACATTGAAAGTATGAGATCGAGATGTGCATCATGTGCACGGCTCCGAGAACATTGAACTCTAGGCGTAGAACATTGATTATGATGCTGAGCGTGCCCTCGGGCACTTATGCTACGAAAAGACTAAGTAATACGGAATTATGCTATGAAAATAACTTACGAATGGTACGCGCTGAATATGAGTACGAGATGACTAAGCCGTTGGGCGTCGTGCATCAATATGGATGTGTTGGGACATAACGCCGACGGAGCTCCCCATATGAATGGTGGATTATGTTTATGGCACGGAAAACCGTTTATGGCACGAAAAACCGTTTATGTGCGAGACTATGTTTATGGAATACGAGATCGGTTGGTATGCTATGGATTGTATGATATGGTACGTATTGCATGGTCAATGGACTCGGATGGCCCGTGCACGGGTACGGCTTCCCTCGAACGGTTACGCCGGGGCGCCGGGACCGTTCGGCCTAGGAGGGAATTATGTGTGGTATTTATGGTGCACAACATTCGGACGGATTGCGACCGTCCAGTGCTGTGATAAGCTATGATATCCGTAAGTTTGGGATCCTTCGGATACTGGGCTAGCAACCCGTATCGAAGCGATTGTAGGCTTACACATATGAGATGCCAAGTCCATTACGGTGCGAAACACCGTGACCTTCATATAGATAGGGCCGGTGGGCTGAGATGAGAGCTGGGTGCAGGCGCAGGGCCTGCTACCCATTATGCATATGTTTATGTTATGATTGGTCGGATGTACGAATAGTATGTTTGCTTATGTTAAGTTCTAACCCGTGCAGGCTAAGGAAAATGGGACGAGATGAGCACGAACACTATGTTTATGTTCATATTATGGCTAACTGTATCTGCTGCAGGAACACGATATGGGACACATTATGATATAAGTTGCTATGCGTAGACAATGCCATGAAACTGATCCTAAGGCTAAATAGAAAGATCACTATTAAGATGCATGCTTCACTAAATGAATTAGTGTTTGGTTTGGGTGCGAGCGGGTTTTGATCAGTGCGAAGCGAGGACGAAAGCACTAATCTCCCACTAGTTTATGTGCAGGTCAGGTTATGATCGGCTCGGGGCGGAGCTTGGCTTGGACGTGCCGAGGCATGGAGTCCTTGGCGTTCAAGAGGAGCTTCCGCATATGCGTTCGGACTTGCGACATGGAGATGTTCGGCCGAGGACTACTTGGTGGCTATAAAGAGGCATAATGTATGGAACAATGTAATCCTTTGTGAGCTAGAGAGATCATGAGCGTTGTAGCCAATTGGCATTTTATGTTGGGCTATTCAGAGCCTTTGTAACCTTCGGTTCAATATTAATAAAAGAGATTCTTATGTTTTACTTGTTTCCTTCCGCTGCTTATGTTATCGAATTAAGATAGTTCTATGTGAATCTGTTATCTTGCCTTGCACGAGCGCAACTCCAGGCTCGTGCGGCATCACGCCCCAACGAGGACGATGATTCGGGTAAAATCTAACGAGGACGAGCGATTTCCCGGGTCGGGACGTGACAAGTTGGTATCAGAGCGGTTCCATCCTTTGGACCGTGCATGAATCTCTTTGACCCTCAGTTGCTTCGTTATCGAATTCAGTTGACTCTAAGTTGTTTCCGCAACCGCATGGCTCATGGATCTGCTCGACGCTACATTGGATGTTCCATACAATAAGTCTATATTAAGTGCGTACGTCTGCCACAAGTATGTCGTGACTACCACGCTATCTCCGGGTGCCATCGGAGAACGTTGGTTGCACGCAGTGCAACGAGTTATGGAATGCTGGTCGCACGAAGTGCAACGATATGTGTTTTTGGTCGCACGAAGTGCGAGGAGCTGTGTTGTCGGTCGCACGAAGTGCGAGGAGTTGTGTTATCGGTCGCACGGGGTGCGTCGAGATATGTGTTGTTGGTTGCACGAAGTGCAACGGGTCGATATGTGAGACGATGCGTGTTATGTGGCTATGCGAATGGTTATATGTCGTGGGTTGCACGGAGTGCAGCAAGTCGTGGATCGTTCGTTGCATCGGTACAACGAGTCGATATGGTATGATGCGCGTTGTATGGCTATGCGGATGGATAGCGATATGTTGCACGGGATCGAGTAAAGACCTTAAGTATCGAGAATTAGTTGTTGCACGAGTTGCAACGAGAGAGATTGGAAGATCGCGGATGCAATAGTAACAAGTCGAGATGGTCGCTAAGTCGAGTTTGTATAGGCGAACATGTATGTTGGCCGAATGTCGCGTTGAGCTTTGAATAAGCGAATGTTGCGGGTGTGATCGATATGATCGCCATGGTACGGTTAGATCGAATGTATGTCAAACTTGACCTAACGTTAGAGCTGGGATCGGAGGGATCTCCATACGGGATAGTTGATTGGAAGATATGTGTCGGACCTATGCGGAGTGTTATGTCGAGTAATGACTCGATTTCGAGTGGTATATGCAACACCAATTATGCGATAAGTGTAGCAAAGTATGGTGTCGATAACGATAGGCTCGATCCTGAGTGGTATATGGGATACCACTTAGCGATGGTTATGTTAAGCCGGTTGGTGACTTGTGATAGGTTACGTCGAGACGATATGTTTGTCCTTAACGGACGAAGTAGTGCCGGGACTCGAGTGGGAGTGACTCGATAGGAGTCGATACAAGTATGCTTCGGTGAATTAAGTTGAATGATTATGTGAGAAGTTGCATCTATGGATGGTACGTCGGATGAGAGTCGTTAAGCGTAAGTCGGACGATAGGCTAAGCATAGCGAAGGAGTGTCACGTTGAGGAAATAGTCGACGCGGTCGAACTTATGTTGAGTTAGTATGAAGACTTCTTCGGAACGAATTGAGTAGATACGAGGAAATCGTACGAACGAATATGGGTTTAGTGTGATGAGTCGGTAGCATGATTTGGAAGTGCGAGTTAGGGATATGAGAATGGATATGTGAAATCGAAATTGTGTCGCGACGATGTTAAGTAGTTACAACGGAATGGATCTTGATAAGTGCAAGACTTGATTCGTATTCGAGTTCGGATAACGGCAGTGATTGCAACGAATTTAAGCTTATGAGAAAGGAAGATGTTCAAGTTATGCATATCGACGATGGTATTGAGGCGTATCAAAGACGATATGCAATAACTCGGGGATACTCTGATCGAATGAACAAAAATTGTGTTGAGCATTGTTGTTGGATGAATAAGATGCAAGTTAAGTTATGAGAATTGGGATGATAACGATAGGAGTGTTTCGAAAAATTTCAGAATGGATGGATGTTACTTGGATGAAATCGAAAGTGTCTGAATTGCTTCGCGGATCACCACTATGTTGACATTCTTGTCTTAAGCGAGCGCAACACCAGCCTCGTACATGCGTCACGCCAAATTAGGGCGATCATTCCGCGTGAGCGCTGGTATGGTGATTCATCCAGCGGGGATGATCGAACTTGCGAAGCGTGGCAAATTTGATATGGACTCGTGGTTTGATGCGAAGGTGGAATTGAGGATTGTGCGATAAGCCTAGGAGTGTGTCAGATATTGGCTGTGAGTGGATAGACTCGTACGGAGGCGAGCAAATATTGCTCGGTTGCGATATTGTTAACGGTAGTGCCTAAGTGATTCGAGTAGTAACGGCGCATCAGTTGCGCGGGGATAGATAAATTATGGATTGATATGTCGGATTGGGCAAAGTCCCATAGGAAGTGTCGTGAATTGATTTGGCTCCGCGATAGGATATAGCATGGTTCGTTGTAACTGTCCCTCGTTGATAATCTTTAATTATCGAGCGTAGTTTCGGGGCAGATGACCCTAGAAGACTTGACCGCCAAATCAAGTAAATGTTGAAGTCCCATAGGATGACCCTAAAGAAGTCGCGTAAGAAGGATAAGGAATGAGGTAGTGCATGTTGAGGATAAGTCTAAGCGAGTGAGTATCGTGTTTCGAAAGTTAGCGAGTACTAGAATCGATACGGTCAGAGAATTACGGTCGATCAAATAAGTATTCGAGTTGTTGGCTAGTCGACGATCGAATAGATATCGAGGAACGTGCTTAGCGTAGTGACGCGGTAAGGCGACTGCAGAAAGTCTGCAATGCGCGAGAGCAACGGATAGTAAAACGACCTTAAGAGTTGTGGCGTAGATCGGTTTGAGGAACGGTTAGGCTAAGTGTGTTGAGCGCGATCTACGTTACGAAATGAACCAGTCGGGATTGAATCGAAGTTTGAGTAAAGGATTGTACTCGGTCGAGAATCGGAGATAGGCGCATCGTAGGAGACCTTGGGTCGGAAAGATTGTTGCCTTTGAGCATCGTAGACTCAAGTTGACCTCTTGTGTCGGGGGAGCGCGAGCATGATGTCTGGATAAGTTACCTAGCGGGGGTAGCCCCAGACGCAATGTATGGATAGAGCGAGAGAATGTGAATCACGTATGGATAGTTGTGTGCGAGACTTAGTACGGATTGTAGACGAAGAAATTTGTGACATTTTGACTTAGTCCATGTCGTTAAGGCCAAATGTTATGAATGATAGGATAAAAGACTTGAGTTATACGAGAGATAGGCAAATGGTTGGGCGAATAAGCGTTGCAGAGAATTGTTGTGATCTGATGCGCAATGACTCAATGCAATGCGAGTGTTAGGTGGCCGGCGAGAAACTTACGAGATCGAAGTTATGGTTGAATTAAGTTATGTGCAAGATGTTGGAAGATGATCGCATGTTATGGGATGATGCATACGAAGAGTATTTTAGGAATAGGCGCTAAGATATGACTAAGTCGAGTACGGATCGATGGATGCTTGAGGATTTAAGTTGAGCTTGTTAGTTGTCCCGATATCCTACAACTGAGCTTGGCTGAAATGCATATATTGGTGGGACGCCTAAAATATGTGTATGATCCAAACTAAGTTGTATGATTCCAACGATAGTAGTACGAGATCGTGAAGCGATCTATGCGAGGCACTTGGATTAAGTGTTGGTTTCGGTTCGAGGACGAACCTGATTTTGAGTGGTATATTATGTAATGCCCCGCTCCGCATCGGTGCATTATGATGAGTCGTTGACTCGAAGAGTTGCGTTGACCCGATGAGGTATCGATGTGAATCGATGCAAGTATTACGTTGGCCAAATGTAAGCTTTGAGTCGGTTGGAATCTATGAATCGAATCGATGCAAAGAATAAGTCCCGTTTGAGCAAGTGCTGATTTTAGTTGATCTGGTGTGCAGGCTATACTTTTACGCTGGACGATAAGAGGTCGGCATTTTGCCTTATGCAATGAAGTGTCCGCGAAACCAAATCGTGGCCTTGCAACGGATTGTGGCATGGACGCGATAGGCCAAATCAACCGAGTAGTTCAAAGGAATGACTAAGTCCGGGAGTTAGCTATGCGATCGAGAGTTATGGAAGCGAGACGCTTCAATCGGCGAATCGGCAAGACGTATCGGCTTAAGGTGGACGGGTTCTTGACTCTCTCTCCCTATTCCTTCACGTCTAATAAAATATGTTATGGTATGCGTAAGAAGTTATCGAGTTAGCGAGCGTGGCTCGGCGAGTAAGTGTCTAAGTATGCGTTGAACACTAAGATAGAACATTGAACAATCGAACAATTGAAGCGACGTGCATCGAGTGCACGAGTCGCGATAGGGCATGATGGTAGAACATTGAAAGCATGAGATCGAGATGTGCATCATGTGCACGGCTCCGAGAACATTGAACTCTAGGCGTAGAACATTGATTATGATGCTGAGCGTGCCCTCGGGCACTTATGCTACGAAAAGACTAAGTAATACGGAATTATGCTATGAAAATAACTTACGAATGGTACGCGCTGAATATGAGTACGAGATGACTAAGCCGTTGGACGTCGTACATCAATATGGATGTGTTGGGGCATAACGCCGACGGAGCTCCCCATATGAATGGTGGATTATGTTTATGGCACGGAAAACCGTTTATGGCACGGGAAACCGTTTATGTGCGAGACTATGTTTATGGAATACGAGATCGGTTGGTATGCTATGGATTGTATGATATGGTACGTATTGCATGGTCAATGGACTCGGATGGCCCGTGCACGGGTACGGCTTCCCTCGAACGGTTACGCCGGGGCGCCGGGACCGTTCGGCCTAGGAGGGAATTATGTGTGGTATTTATGGTGCACAACATTCGGACGGATTGCGACCGTCCAGTGCTGTGATAAGCTATGATATCCGTAAGTTTGGGATCCTTCGGATACTGGGCTAGCAACCCGTATCGAAGCGATTGTAGGCTTACACATATGAGATGCCAAGTCCATTACGGTGCGAAACACCGTGACCTTCATATAGATAGGGCCGGTGGGCTGAGATGAGAGCTGGGTGCAGGCGCAGGGCCTGCTACCCATTATGCATATGTTTATGTTATGATTGGTCGGATGTACGAATAGTATGTTTGCTTATGTTAAGTTCTAACCCGTGCAGGCTAAGGAAAATGGGACGAGATGAGCACGAACACTATGTTTATGTTCATATTATGGCTAACTGTATCTGCTGCAGGAACACGATATGGGACACATTATGATATAAGTTGCTATGCGTAGACAATGCCATGAAACTGATCCTAAGGCTAAATAGAAAGATCACTATTAAGATGCATGCTTCACTAAATGAATTAGTGTTTGGTTTGGGTGCGAGCGGGTTTTGATCAGTGCGAAGCGAGGACGAAAGCACTAATCTCCCACTAGTTTATGTGCAGGTCAGGTTATGATCGGCTCGGGGCGGAGCTTGGCTTGGACGTGCCGAGGCATGGAGTCCTTGGCGTTCAAGAGGAGCTTCCGCATATGCGTTCGGACTTGCGACATGGAGATGTTCGGCCGAGGACTACTTGGTGGCTATAAAGAGGCATAATGTTTGGAACAATGTAATCCTTTGTGAGCTAGAGAGATCATGAGCGTTGTAGCCAATTGGCATTTTATGTTGGGCTATTCAGAGCCTTTGTAACATTCGGTTCAATATTAATAAAAGAGATTCTTATGTTTTACTTGTTTCCTTCCGCTGCTTATGTTATCGAATTGAGATAGTTCTATGTGAATCTGTTATCTTGCCTTGCACGAGCGCAACTCCAGGCTCGTGCGGCATCACGCCCCAACGAGGACGATGATTCGGGTAAAATCTAGCGAGGACGAGCGATTTCCCGGGTCGGGGCGTGACAGGAGGGGGGTGGGGGGTTACTGTAGCGGGGGGGGGGGGGGGGTCGGGTACTGTAGCGGGGGTAGGGTGTGGGGGGTCGGTTACTGTAGCAGGATGGGGGGTCGGGTACTGTAGCGGGGGGGGGGGGGGGGGGGGGTACTGTAGCGGGGGGGGGGGGGGGGGGGGTGGGTGGGCAGGGTTCGACAACAACAGCAGTAGGTTGGGTGGGGTGGGGGGGGAGTGGGAGATTAGGGTTTTGTGGAGGGAAGGAGAGTGGTAGGTGACGGCTAGGGTTTTGGCTCTGATACCATGTAGAATGGAAAATGGATGATTATTATTGAGGGAGTGATTACATATATATAGGAGAGGCTAGCCTCCTCTCCTATTATTCTAAGCAATGTGGGACTAAAGCCCAATAATTCTAATATAACACTTAACACACACACACACACACACACACACACACATATATATATATATATATATATATATATATATATATATATATATATATATATATATATATGCCAATGAGGCTCTAGCCTGATCGTAGAGCGGAGGCATGCGACTCGGGTGGTTGAGGGATCGAGTCCCAGTGGGGGCAGGTTATGGATTTATTTACCAATAGGGCTCCGGCTCTTTCAATATATATATATGCTCACCTGATGTGTCGGCAGATGGAAAAGATTATGCAAGGCTTGGTCTCCCCAAATTAGGCGGCCTTTATCAAAGGAAGGTCGATTGCTAAACATAGTCTTCTTGCTCATGAGATGGTCCGAAAATTCAACAAAGTGGGAGGTGTGAAGGCTTGTATTAAACTGGACCTCCAAAAAGCTTATGATACAGTGAACCGCGACTTCGTATATTAGCTGATATTAGCCATGGAATTTGACAAGAGATGGGTAGCCAGGATTCGGGAATGCATCACTTCAGCCACTTTTTCTGTGCTCATTCGGGGCCTTCCTTACGGGATTATTAGAAGCAACAGAGGGATCCCCTGTCTCCATATTTGTTTACGCTGGTTATGAAATATTTCATATGTTTGATGGATGTGTCTGTGTATCAGGGGCAGATCATTGCCTTTATATAAAAAGATTACCCCACACATAACACTTGATCTATACGGATGATCTTTTGGTCTTCTTGCGGCCGTTGATGGCGGATCTCACTGTTATATGAGAGGTCATGGGAGAATTCGGGAGATTGTCAGGGCTCTATCTGAACATGGACAAAAGTCGTGTCTATTTTAGTTCTAACTGCCCTCTAAAGGAGGAACGGACGGCGGCTTTGGGTGTTGAGAAAGAGGAACTGCCTGTGAAATATTTGGGCGTTCCGATGTCAATCAATTACGCTAGGGACTTCGACTGCCAGAGCTTGGTAGAATACACTCAACGGAGTGGAAGGCTGGCAGGCGCAATGCTTGTCCTTGGGGGCCGGATTAAGCTTGTGTGGTATGTTATTTCGACCTTAGCCCCCTTCTGATTTCAGTCTATCTTGGTGTCCTTAGCCACTATTCGCAAAGTGGAGCACATCTGTGCTAACTTCATTTGGCAGAGGGGCATGCGAGCTATTGTCTGGAAGCAGCTATGTCGCCCTCGGAAGGAAGGAGGGGTTGGTCTTCGCTCCTTGCAGTCAGTTCGAGATGCAGCTGGAATGAAGCTAATGTGGAAGTTTACTCGAGGCGGGTCCCTGTGGGCAGAGTGGACAGCTAAACGATACCTGGAGGGAGGTAATTTATAGTCTTATAGGTATAATAACAATGCATCTGTGACTTTCAAACACATTCTACGGAATCGGCCTACTATCATGAATGCTATACACCGAGTTATACGGGATGGGAGGCAATTTCTGGTCTTATAGGTATAATAACAATGCATCTGTGACTTTCAAACATATTCTACAGAATCAGCCTACTATCATAAATGCTATACTCCAAGTTATACGGGATGGGAGGAATATTGATCTATGGCTGGACCCATGGCTGGGACATCGAACCTTACTGGAAATGTCAGGCGGACACCTGCTATCGGAGGCGGGTAGAGGTTTGAAGGTTCAGCACTTGTACGCCATGGGACATGACGTCCTGACCTGTATACCCACACAATGTATACCCACACAATCAGGCATGCAATGGTATCCGGGCGATCCCTATAGATACGGGCATCCCAGCTGACATTTGGGTTTGGAAACCGTCTATTGGAAATGGGAATTTTGAGTTCAACACTTGTTTCAACTTCTTACGAGTGTCGCACCCTAGATTGGAAAGTTATGATTTTATTTGGTAAAACAGGCTCGTTCGTAAGATGCAGCTTTGCATGTATCGCCTGCTGCTGGGATGACTACTGACTAGGGACAGACTGGCCTCGTTCGGAGTAGTGATCTAATCCCCAATGTGTGTTGTGCAAACAAGACAACAAGTCTATTCGGCATGCTTCGATTGTTCGGTTAGTGGGTCCCTCTGGCAAGCGTAGTGCTCTAAGGTGTTGGGGGGTTGCGGTTATTCTACTGACACTGGAGAAATTATTATGTCGATCCGGGCCAGAAAAAGTAATGGAAAGTTGTGGTTTAAGGAGGTCGGCTCCGTCTTGCTGCTACAGTATGGCATGTGTGGAGAGAGCAAAACAGGCGCATATTTGAGGACCTCACTACCTCCTCTAATTTGGATTTGGTTATTTGCTTGGAATAAATTATCAAATCCAAAGCCTCCCTTTATATATCATAATCATTTTTGGTTTTCAAATCTAATCTACCCTTGGTCTCACCCATATCCATCTTGAATAGGGACAATTAAAGAAGACATGCTAAATTCTTTCTTCATGAGAGTTACAGAGCTCACAACCTGGTTGTATGCTCATTAGTCATTCCAAAATCTGATTAACATGTCCTTCAATAGTCTACCTTGGATATATCTAAGAGAGCAGCAGCTCATTTTTAAGCAGCAACCAGAATACCATACTGCCTTCCACCAGTCTAATTGTACCTGGTTTTCTTTGATAGCATTCCAAGCTGAAGACATGGAGAGTTCTCCATGATTGCTGCCCTTCCATCTCCAAAATTCCTCTTCCATTTCCTGATGTAGCTATATCCTGCCATGTGTCTGATTTGTTACAGATAAGTTGCTAGGGTTCCATCTACCATTTTCAATAATTTTATCCACATAGATTCACTCATAATAGCAAATGTACTCCATTCATATATGTCAATCAGCCTGCCGTGTGGTAGCTAAGGGTCAAACGAGATTGATGTGTTTTTACCATTTACAATTGAATTTTCAATACGGGGTACCAAGTCCTCCCTGCATATAAGCATATGCTTCTAGATTGTTGAAGAGTTGTTATCAAGATCCATGTCCCAGACAGACTTGTAGACTTGATATTTGTTCTTCATCTAAGTGACCTACAAGCTATCCTGATCGATGAATCTCCGTTCTCCTTTATATGTGTGTGTGTGTGTGTGTGTGTGTGTGTGTGTGTGTGTGTGTGTGTGTGTGTGTGTGTGTGTGTGTGTGCAAAATTTCACCCCTACAAAATAACCCACTTGCTATTTACATGCAGCAACTTCTCATCTAAAGAATACCACTCCGTCTCTTCCAAGCATGTGCCTCCTCCTATGGAAAAAAAATAATTACAGTAGCAAGTAGAGACGACGACATATGCCGCCCACGTCGTCGACGGACTGGAGAGTGCGGTCCGTGGCGCTTTGAAGACGTCTTCCTACAGCCTCCTCGGACGGCACGCCATTGACGAGGCCCACTTCTCGGACGGCAAGTGGGCGGCACACGCCGTCGATGAGGCCCACGGAGCCGATTCCTCCTCCCCAGGAGGCAGACATTAAGGAGACGACGCCAGAACCGGCCGATGGAACGTAAGAGGAAGAGATACTCAACCACATGCTCAACTTCATCCATTTGTGCAACGTCCAAGGTTTCGTGTACGTCATCATTCTGGAGCAAGACGAGATCGTCACGGGAGCTTCCGACGACTTGTATCGATGGTGGAACGACGCGGTACGGTTCAACCGCGTCGTTCCGGAAGCCGCGGCCAGGTTTGACACCGACAACCTCGCTTCGCGTGCTGGTGGTGGTGGTGGTCCGCCTGAAGTCGATGTTCAAAGGACCCTCTACCAGCTCCACGATAGGACCCTTCGCTCCCTCCTCTCTGCTCTGATGTAGCATTGCGAGCCTCCGTAGAGGCATTTTCCACTCAATAAGGAGGTTCAACCGCCATGGTGGCCTACGACAAACGAAGCCTGGTGGGTCCCGCTCGGGTTCTCGACCGACAAAGGCATCCCGATGTACAAGAAGCCACGTGACTTGAAGAAGACGTGGAAGGTGACGGAGAGCCACAGACCGCACTCCCCAGTCCGTCGACAGCGTGGGCGGCACACGTCGTCGTCTCTACTTGCTGTTGTAATAAATTTTCTTCCGTAGGAGGAGGTACGTGCTTGGAAGAGACGGAGTGGTATTCTTTAGAAGAGAAGTTATTGCATTACAAGTGGGTTATTTTGTAGGGGGTGGAATTATCTATAATGTTTTTAATATATATATATATATATATATATATATATATATATATATAAGCACTCGTATCCAATTGGAGTTTGACACCTAGATTCTCCTTAGGAAATTTACTCTTATCAATTCCTGATTAGCTGGAGAATATTTCTTATCATGTTCAATAGGAGTTGCTCTTTTCTGCTATATTAGACTTCTTACTTGATCAAATTTAATTGATAACACGACTCGACTTATACCCCATGTGACGAAGGAAAATTAACTCTGCCAACCAAACCCTTACTACTGTCATTTCATCAATACAGACGATTAAATAGCTTACATGTTGTTTGAACTGAGTCAAATCTGTTTGGATATGACAAGTAGTGTGCTTAGCCTAGAAGCACATACACTCCAAAAATTGGTGTGGTGTCTGTGTTGTCGTATGGGACACATAAGGGACACGACACAGACACTTCAAAATACATTACAACACACCAAAATATGTACCGTGTCCATGTTCCATGCATATATTGTCGCGTGCCGTATTCATGTCCTTGCAACATAGGCTTGGAGAGCAGGATCTGAAGGTATATGATTTGGTTGGCCATATACTTATGGTCAAATATTGTTAGTTGGATTCAATTGAGTCTCATCAGATGAAAATTTAGGGTTTACAGCTGTTACAGTGGACAGACAGACAAGTTCAAGAGCTATTATAAAAGGCCCAGCAGTAGAGCTCTTTAGGGATCAAAGACAATTTTCAGGGCCCAGCATTGTCCACTTCCCTAGTTAAGAGAACACTTTTCTTTCCCTTCAATCCCTCTCCTATTCATATCACACCCTTCCTCCCCTTATGGTGTTGAGGTGAGGAGTTGCAGGGAAGAGGGGCTGGAGGTCGGTGGTGGATCAAAACTTGCAGTGAGCTGGACAAAGGGGTTGATCTTGAGAGCAGTTTGCGAGGTGTTGTGGGAGTGAGGCCTCGGAGAGGCCGAAGTCAGAGATATGGCTACCGTCATGGCTGCAAATGAGGCTAGCAGCAGGTGTTCCTGAGACGGTAGTGAGTAAGACATCGCTACATGCTCACATGACAAGAATGCAACAAAGTTTGGTCGTCGAGTCTTTTATATTATTTTTGTATTTTTGATCTTTATTTTGAGTCTAGGATTCGTGTAAAAGAAGTCGCACTGGCATTCTAGAAGACTTAAATCCATCGGTCCACTCAAACAGACCAAAACCCAGTTTTAGTTCATAAACCAAAACCAAACCTGAACTCCACAAGCTGACCAGAACTATTCTGGAACCAAGGAGACCGAACTTAGGCCGAACTCAGTTCCTAACCGAACTCAGGCCAAACTCAGTCCCTGGTGACTCAATATTTAGGGTTTCCTCATTTGACTCGTTCACCCTCGAGAACAAGAACTCAACATTCATATTTTTGAACGTTGGGGGGACCGAACTCGGCCCGAACTTTGTCCCTCTACAACCCTATAAATAAAGTTCTTCTCATTTCAAATCAACTCATTCACTTTCATAGCTCTTATCTCTTGAGTTTTACAATCTTCCAATCACCAAGAAACTCTCCTAAGCCTTCTAGTGTCAAGTGTGATCACGGTTAGAAGTCTTTAAAGAGTTGTAAAAGCTTGGAAAACAAATTTATGTTTTTCACTTCAAGTGTTGAAGTCGGCAAGCTCTTCGGATCAAAGTCCATGGTGTATTGCTATTTCTCAATAGTAGATTAATACCAAACAAGAGTGCCTGGGACTAAATTGCCTTCCACGAAGGACACCAATATACATCGCGGTCTTTGCTTTTGTGACTTCTTAACTCTAAATATTTGCTTGCTGAATAGCTGGTTAATTTTAGTTGGTAATTTTTATTGGATATATTATGTTGCACTCTATTCACCCCCCTCTAGAGTTGCCCTTCGGAAGGTGGCCATCAGAGATGACAAAGAAGGTGGTTGGGAAGTTGGTAAAGGTCGGGAGGAATGGCAGTTGGTTTTTGGTTAGAGCGGCGAAAGGAAGAAGATGGGTTTCGATTAAATAAAAATGGAGAAGATATGGATTTTCGTAAGAGGAAGGAGTTGGAGACTAGGTATTATTTGGGAGAGAATATAGAGTGTTGGGTTTTGATGGGCTGGTATCACCCTCGCTATGATATGTTAGATAGTACATTTTAGAATATTATTGGATTCATTCAATTATGTTTAAGGCAACTACACATCCGAAGGGTAACATGATGGGCTAGCTATCCTAGCCAACGTGGGACTAAAGAGAGAAAAGAGTAAGAACATAAAGAAAGAAAGTATATAATGGCACTATTCTTAAGAGTCTTAACCTTGCTATTGATCCTATAAGTAAAGCAATGCCAGCTATCAACTTATCTGATATTTTATCTAATTTAATGCCTTTTTCTTTTATTCTTTAAGCAAATTTTGGGCATGCCAGGCCAATAGACAGAACATTTGATCTTTTGATTTACGATGCCCTTGGATATTGTATTAACATTGCTAGTACTTGTTAAAGTAAAACAACGATAATTATCAGTTAAGCTGATATGACAAGCATCTGTATCCCTAAAAGTTACACCCTTAACCAAAATGCAAATTTGATAAGCTGGTGATATCTTTTGTACAGGAACGACTCAATTCCTTTTATTGCCTTTTAAAAGCAAATGTGCAACTATCATAATATCATGAAGTGAAAGGCTGTATGAAAGAAAACATGTTAAAGATCCATCTAAGATGTAAATAAGGCCAAGAGCGAAAGCTGTCCTTACTTAAAGAGAGTATAAATGATAATAAACACATACAGAGAAGAGAATGATAATCTTCTTTTACAAAATGGTCAATGTATATGCTGCAGTATACAGATATGAAAGATCGTTTTTAATTCTCAATTTTTTGTGTTCCACACCCACCCTATTCAAATGGGGAAGCCCTGGATACTGATATGATGAAAGATCTGTCTAATCATCATCCTTCACGTCCTATGCTTTCCTTCTGATTATATACTTTCAAGGAAAGAAAAAAGAAAAGACACAATGGAATTTGTTCCTACTACTTAGTGAGTGTAGCTTGTTTATTTATTCAAAACATAAGAGCATGCACAAATAATCAGATGATCTATAAAGAAATTACTGTTGAACAGAATTATGCTTCCGTATTCTGATTCCAGGTTCATATAAATTCCAGAAAAGAAGATATGCAAAACTTGCCTGCCGATTCGTTTGTTTATCCAATTAAGCAAGCGTTCGGCTGTTCTTCCATCATCAATGGATTGTATTTCATTATTCTGTTTCTTAGGATCCCATCTACCAGCTGCAAACTTAATTGGAGGACCCCACAGCAGCATGGGATAGCGGGACACTGAAAATCTATCACAAAGATCTGTATTCGTCTGTGCTGTCAAACATCCAAATTGAAGGAATCACTAAGCTGAAGGAAATGATAAAAACATTTTACTATTATAAAGGAAGGCAGTGACTTGAACAGCAGTTATCCCTCCTAGAACCAATAATTGAATTAAGGGAAGATTTATGAAATGCCCAAAAACTAAAAAAGTTATGTAAAACCCACCGCTAAAAAAACTTTCATCGCGTGCCCAGAATTAGAGAAACTTATCCAAAGCGGGTTCCAAATGACCCTTTTGCCCTTCCTTTTAATTTATTGGAAACACCCACAAAACTGCTCTTAAAAAAACGTTTCAATACTCCATCTTCTTCCATACGCTGCTCACTTTCGAATCTAGGTTTTCTCCTCAAAAATCTTCAAAAACTCGTCGAAAAATTTCGGAAAGACCAGGACGAACGACAAAAGTGCTAAAACGGAGGTCCAAACATCATTTTTTGCGAATCTAAAATTTCGGAAGGCCGTCTAACTGTGAAACTGTTACTTTCAGTCTCCTCGACGATACGCTCATTTTGCGACAAACGGGACCTCGTTTCGACCTCCCAGTCAAAAGTTATGGCCCTCCAAAGTTTCAGCTAACCATAAAATGCAGGAGAATGACATTCTCCGTCTTAATTTACACGGAGAATGACCATTCTCCGTCTTAATTAGGACGGAGAATGACATTCTCCGTCTTAATTTACACGGAGAATGGTCATTCCAGTGTTAAAACGCAGGAGAATGACCATTCTCCGTGTTAGAAACACGGAGAATGCCATTCTCCGTGTTAAATGAAACGGAGAATGTCATTCTCTGTGTTAAATAAAACGGAGAATGGCATTCTCCGTCCTAATTAAGACGGAGAATGGCCATTCTCCGTGCTAAATTAAACGGAGAATGACCATTCTCCGTCTTAATTAGGACGGAGAATGCCATTCTCCGTGTAATTTATCACGGAGAATGGTCATTCTAGTGTTAAAACGCAGGAGAATGACCATTCTCCGTGTTAGAAACACGGAGAATGCCATTCTCCGTGTTAATTAGGACGGAGAATGCCATTCTCCGTCTTAAATAAAACGGAGAATGCCATTCTCCGTCCTAATTAAGACGGAGAATGACATTCTCGGTCCTAATTAAGACGGAAACGGAGAATGTCATTCTCCGTGTTAATTAGGACGGAGAATGGCATTCTCCGTCTTAAATAAAACGGAGAATGGCATTCTCCGTCCTAATTAAGACGGAGAATGCCATTCTCCGTCCTAATTAAGACGGAGAATGGTCATTTCCAGTGTTAAAACGTGTAATTCAGTTTTTTCAGGAATAAAGAGTTTCGTTCTTCTTTCAAAGCGATGATAATTCTTATGGAAAAGAAGAAGAAAGATCTTCTCTCTACAATTGAAGATCTGAGTTCAAATGTCTCCACGATGAAGATGATGATGATGGTGATGATGATGACGAGCGATGATCTGAGTTCGACTGAAGAAAAATACACCGAACTACGAACGATCTTTGCGATCTCTGCTGAATATGAGAGCAATGGAATTCAGATTTCCCGTGAAGAAGAAGACGAAAATCGCAATCCAGATCTGAGTTTTTTGAATTCAAATACATATAGATGACCAATTCGCGCGGAGGGGTAGTTTCGGTATTATAAAAATAGCAGTTTCTAGCGGGTGGCATCTAAAAGGGAATCTTGGAATATTTAACGTGAAAATACTTAATTCTGGGTATTTCATAAAACTTATCCAGCGGGTGGGCATTTCATAAAAGCCCACCCCGAAATTGGGTTTCTCAGCAATTTCCAGTTGAATTAATTAATAGCTAATTAATTAATAGCGTGATTCTGATAATAATCAACAAACCATCCTAGTGGCAATGCATATGCACTTCATGCTTCACATAAATAAACAGAAGAACCATTATATGTACAACTAGTATTGTTCTTTGAAACTCGTTACACTTTCGAAACTTTAACAGTCAAATTAGCAACAGTATTGTTGATTTGTCAGTTTTTTCTTATATAACATAAAAGAAAAGCTCAGAAGATATTCTCATTTTATTATCCTCGCATCTAATCGTCCTTAAGAAATAGCAAGTACCGATTAAAACTGTTAGAGGTCGCTAATTCTACGTCAGTTTTCAAGTGGACAGATCTGAAACCATGGAGAGACTGTGACACATTTGTTTACATGAGAGATTATTTTCCACGTTTTATGAATTTTCACCATTAGTTAAGGAAATTATTGTTTTTCATACTGTACTGACGGACTAGGTGCATCAATGTGCACAATGAACATCCCCAAGGTGATAGAGGCTTGGAACCTTGATTATAGCATCACAAAAAGGCCAACTATTTGAGGAATCAGTGCATGGAAGTCGATATGGTGACTTCTGCAGACTTCACAAGAAGCATTAGAGTTACCTTTTATGTAAACAGTCTCTCCAAGGTTTTTCGAACCTTAAGGGGGCGTTTGGTACGCGGTATTTTTTTTATTCCCGGAAAAATTTAAGATGGGAATCTATTACCACGTTTGTTTGGCTTATAAAAAATTTATTCCCGGGAATTATAAATACTCGGGTAAATAGTTTACCCACAAAACATGGAAATTCTATCCCTTGAGAATAGGTGAAATTTTTTTTTTTTTGCCCGGACAAAAAAAAAATTGTCTAAATTTTTTTTTCTTCTTTTTTGATCAATTTTGATTAGTTTTGAACATTTTTTCTTTTTTTGTCGTTTTTATCCTTTTTTGTCATTTTTACCAAATTTTTGTCGTTTTAAGCATTTTTTGTCGTTTTTACCCATCGTCTTTTTTTGTCACTTTTTGTTTATTTTTTGTCGTTTTTATCCAATTTTTGTCATTTTTGTCGCTTTTTTGTCAATTTTTGTGGTTTTAAGCGATTTTTTGTCGTTTTGTAGCTTTTTTTGTTGTTTTTACCGATTTTTAGTCGTTTTTGTCGTTTTTTGTCGCTTTTTGGTCATTTTTACTGATTTTATGTCGTTTTTTTGTCATTTTTGTTGCTTTTTTGTCGCTTTTACCGATTTTTTTTTTTCGTTTTTGTCGCTTTTGGTTATTTTTTGTCGTTTTAACCGATTTTTTGTCCTTTTTTGTCGTTTTATCGATTATTTTTCGTTTGTCGCTTTTTGGTTATTTTTTTGTCGTTTTAACCGATTTTTGTTGTTTTTAACCGATATTTTTGTCGTTTTTAACCAATTTTTTGTCGTTTTAACCGATTTTTTGTTGTTTTTTGTCGTTTTTTGCCGCATTTTGGTTTTTTGTCGTTTTTACCGATTTTATGTCGTTTTTACCGTGTTTTGGTTATTTGTCATTTTTACCCTTTTTTGTTATTTTTTGTCGTTTATACATTTTTTGTCGCTTTTTGGTCATTTTTGTCGTTTTAACCCATTTTTTGTCGTTTTTCATCGTTTTTGTCGTTTTTTGTTATTTTGTCGTTTTTACCGATTTTTTTTCGTTTTTACAATTTTTTCGTTTTTACCGATTTTTTGTCGTTTTTACCTGTTTTTTTTATATTTGTTCATTTTTTTCATTATTATTATTTTTTTTTTTCGGGAATATTTATATTGTCATCAAACATGGGAATGTAATTTTCCAGGGAATTTAATTTCTTGGAATTTGATTTCCGGAAATATAGAATTCCCGGCTATATAGTATTCCGCATACCAAACGCCTAAGTGAAAATCTATGTAACTCGCAAGTGATGGCAAAACCTCCAATAACTAAAGTACTAAACCAAGTCTCTTTCTTACTTTACAGATTCTCGGGCTATAACCTCCAATATCCACCTATTTGCGAGTAAAGGTGATTCTGTCCAGACTGACAACCCTGCAATCTTTTAACTACTCTCAATGTAAAGATATTATTTCGTGGTGATTCCAAGTTCTCTCGAAATCATACATAGAGACCTGAAAATCATATATTTATATACTTTCCTGATACAGTCTTGCTGAAAGCCACAACCATGGTTTAAAGTATCGGCCGATACCGATACGGTTTGGCATATCCCGATACGATATCGACCGATACCCGATATTGACCGATACAGACATTGGGGATCTCTTTTCTAGTTAATTTGGCAAAAAAATTAAACGAAAAAGACAAATCAACAAGGGTTTAAAGCATAATAAGGTTGTAAAAGCATGCAAAAGAAGAAAATCAATATATTATATGTAAACCAATCGGTAAGGGTGACTACTATTTCATTTAATTTCAAAACTACTAAGAAATAACACTTAAAATACTTAAAATTATGCCTAAATGTATTAAATATATATTTTTAATTGTAAATAATCTATTAATAATTATTTGTTTTCCGATACCAAAAAAATCCGATACTCCTATCCGAAACCGCCGATACAACCGATATCGCCGATACCAATACTCATAGGAGTAGCCGATACCGATACTGCCCAACCACATCAGTAACAGTGAGATAGCTCAAAGATTCATGACTCCCATATATTTGTACCTCTTTTCTGTTACTTAGGAGGTCCATTCCGCTATATGCATTTGGAATGTTAAGTGAAAATCTGCATGGTTTGCATGTGATAACAGAAGCTCCAAGAATTAAACCAAAGCTCTATCTTAGTTTACAGACATTCTCATGCCCAGAATCCACTTATAGAAATCGCTCACTCCCCACTCCACAGAATTCCCAGCTATCTCACTCCCCATGAATTTTTTTTTTCTGCTACCTGTCAAATCTAAGTAACCTGCCATCTCTTTCCCACTCCACATAATCCACTTATTGCAACAACAGCCATCAATGGTGGTTATGGAAGCCACAGGTAGTGACAATTCTTAGACTGGCACTGGATTATAGATCTTGTATATGTTATTATCAAGCACACTTTGGCATTCATGGTTTTTGTAGCTCATATGTCGGTTTTATTAATTCGTATTTGATAATCTTATGCATCTTCATACAATCTATGACTATACGTCTATGCATATACACATACTTTAAAGGACATTACAGCTTAGTCATATGTAGATGCCTATTTATTTTAATCGCATGTAACAAAAATATTGAATCATGTGTGGTTTAATCTGACTAGTGACTAGTGTATTGCATGCTCAGTGAATGAATAATTCAGACATTTAAAGACTACTGTTTTCTCCTTCACGATTCTTGTAGTGATTTTTAGCCACTTATTGTTGCACTTCCAAGAATTTTAAAATATACATGTTCTAAAGTGTACCTAAAAGTTATATTGCATGCAAGTTTACCGCGACTGTCTTAGATGCAATTTTAGAAGGCACAATTGCAATATGAAGTTCATAGGGCTGCAAATGAACATCAATCTTGTGAGCTCAACTCAGCTCAGTAACTAACGAGTTTGAGCATGCTCGATTGTCGTAACAACTAACAAGTCGAGCTTGAACATAGGAAGCTTAGTTCGTGAGCTCATGAACAAATTCGACTCAGCTCGACTATGGGAGAGAGATTGAGCAAAGATCAAGAAATGAAACTAGAATTTCATAGAACAGTTTTATGCCTCGAAGATCTACTAAAGAAGTCATGTACTTATTAAGAAGATTAACTGAAAGATTTACAGAGAGAAAAGATAGACTTATAAATTATCTTTATCGACTTAGAGAAAGTTTACGATCGAGTTCCTAGGAAGATAATGTGGTGGGCTTTGTTGAAGTAACAAGTTCCTAGTAGTTATAATGAAACTATTAAAGACATGTCCAATAGAGTTACGACGATGTTGCGAACTATTAAAGGAGATAGTAATTTGTTTCCTATTACCATTGGCTACAACAAGGATCAATATCGAGGCACCTTTTTGAGATAATTATGGATGAAATTACTAAGCATATATACGAGGAGTCATTATAGATGCACAAGAAATACCTAAGAGTAATAGCCTTCCATATTTAGGAGAGAAGGATGTTATGCATAGAATGAAAACAAGACGGTTAAAATGGAGTAGTACTTTTTGAGTACTTTGTGATCACAAGATATCTCTGAAGTTGAAAGAAAAATTCTACAAGACTGTTATAAGACCACTCATGCTTTATGGATCAGCGTGTTAGACAATTAAAAAACATGTTGAAAAAGTTAGTATAGTTGAAATGAGAATGCTAACATGGATGGATAACAGTACATCAAAAGACAAGATAAGAAATGAGTGTACGGTGAAAAGCTAGATGTGGCGCCAATTGAGAACAAGACGGAAGAAAATCAACTTATGTCGTTTGAACATGTACAATGCCAATAGATGCTCCTGCAGGGGGAAGCAATAATATAGTAATTAATGGGAAACATCAGGGGAGGCGGTAGAGGTAATGAAGCACCTTGTGGTCGGGGAGTCAAGACAGAGAGAGGAGAGGGCGAAGGAGCTCGTTGATGCACGATGGAAGGTGATAGAGGCGGGCAAATCATCTCATCAACAACAGGTTGGTGATAGGAGTCATCGGAGGACCTCATTAGCAACGACGTGTCGTGGTAAGGGAGAGCCATAGATAGATGGAGGTTGGGGTTGTGGACCCGGAGGATCTGAAGATGGTTGAGTATTTCCTGAAAGAAAAGAAAAGAAAAGAAAAAACTAACCTTAACCCATTCCCCCCCCCCCTTCCCTGCTTCCCAACACCCCCCCGGCCACCCTGCCAGTCCCGCCCCTCCTCTGCCAGCCCCCTTCTAGGTCCCCCTACCAGTCCCGCCCCTACCCTCTGCCAGCCCCCTTCTAGGTCCCCCTACCAGTCCCGCTCCTACCCTCTGCCAGCCCCGCCCCCCTACTGCAGAGAGCTGCTGCCTCCCCCCTACAGTCCCCCCTTCCCACCCCTTCCCAGCCTTTCGCCTGCCCCCCCCCCCCAATTCGTTGCCCCCCCATGGATGTGATTATCAAGTTCAAAAAGATCAAATCGACGGTCGAATCAAAAATATTACGAGATGACGAGCACTTGGGCAAATAGTAGTGCTACAGACACTAGCGTCGGAAACGCAATGGCAGGACCAATGGACAATGATGTAACGGTTTCCTTGATTGGACTTGTCAATCGACGGTTGGACGGACTAGAAGGCTACTCGACCAAGCGAAGGAAGGTCGAGAACACGCTTCGAGGGATGCAATTGTCCAAACATTTGACTGACAACCTCCTAGCAAAGACTGGCCCATCTTTGAGCAATGGAAGACAGATGATAGCCGACTATTTACACAGTTGATGAACTCCATGGAACCATCGGTGGAAGACATGGTTCAGAATACAGACTCCGTTAAAGAATTATGGAAAATCCTAGCAGCGGCGTTTGATGGCAAACGCGATTTGTCTTGTATCTACGACTCGGTCGTTGGCATATACAGAGTTAATCAGGAAGAAAAATCTCATAAGGATCACTTCAGGACCTTTAAGGCTATGACCGATAAAGTTGATCGTATATTGTCCCTTACGACATATATCAATGAAGCTAGGGCTCAACGTGATCAGCTTCATGTTATGGCATATCTTGCCTCTCTGCGTCCTGATGCGGACTCTGCTCAATCTCACATCATTGATGGATCCGACGTTCCATCTTTAATATAAGTACATTATTGTGTCCTTCGAGCAGCAAAAATCGTAGAGATCACTCCGGGTGATGCTCCTGCTGACCGCTCTGCTCTTGGTGCTGCTCATACAGGCATTCGTGGTGGACGACGTGGTGGCCTCAATACTGGTCGTGATAGGGGTCGGGGTAATGGTGGCTGCAATGGAGGACGACCACACACATGCTTTAATTGTGGTCAGCTTGGCCATTTCTACTGGTAATGCACTAAAGCACCTGCCGCTAATATCACAACTGATGCTCCTGATGATAGTGTCCGATCTGTTCAGATGACTTCGGAGTCTTATACATAGTTCCTTGATTTTCAAGCTCAACGTCGTGGTGAAGCTTCTACGTCTGGATCCACAGCCAGATACTCAGCAGCATGCATAGTAAAGCCAAAGCAGTAGATAATTGACTCTGATGCGTTTGCTCATATGATCGGTGATGTAGGTATGATACATAATTATGTGCCTGACAGTCGTGTTTCTGACAGTACTGTTGCCAATGGAGGTTCCCTGACAGTTCGAGGACGTGGAAGTGCTAGCCTTTCTTTTGGACTGTCGCTAAATTATGTATTGCTTACTGTTATGCCTTATTTTTTTCCTTAATAATAATATTAACAATAATGATAATAATAATAATATTGATTTTATTAAATACCTTTACACAAATTTTGCATAGGGATCCCTACAAAAGTGTTGCATTTGCATAATAGGCATCTCACATCATGTGGCTAGGTGTCAACATTGGGGATAGGTGGCATGGGTTAATGCCACTTGGCTTTTGGCATGAAGGAGATGAACCCTTATATGCCACCTCTCCTCCCCCTTTCCTCATTCTCCATTCTCCTTCTTCTCTATCCGCATCTCCTCCTCCTCTTCTTCTTGCTCTGCTGCTGCTGCCGCCGCCGCCGGCCTCCACTGCCGGCCAGCACCACCTCCTTCTCCTCCTCCTTCACCTCTCCCAAAAAACCCTAGGTAATGTTTCCTCCCCATTCCCCAAATTCTGCTTTGTATAAAAAAGGAAAATCTAGGTCAATTTCTAATTTCAAAATTCTGAAATAGGGGAAGAATATAGGAAAAAAATGAAGGTTCCACTTAGATTTGGGGAAGAATTTCTAGGTTGCTCAAGCCAAGGCAAGTCCTCTTCTTCTCTTAGAAAATTTATTTTTTTTCATCCTACTTGTCATAAATCCATATAGTTTTATTTTCTGAAAATTTATGAAATTCATGATCAATCTAACTTTATGAGAATACAATATTGATATAGGCATAAAGATTACGAAATACACTTATGGATACAATGTGTAGGAAACGAAAATGGACACTTCGTTTTAGTTTATATATCATATATATGGATTGATGGTTGTTAGAGCATAAAGAAAAAGATAATATTTATGAATGCATATGCTTAGTTACTTTCATGAATAACTAGTTTTATATGTATATATGTATATAGGGAGATGCATGGGCACAACTCATGAATATATATATATATATATATATATATATATATATACACCATGGACATACGTATATACATATGTATATTGACCCAATTTATGGATACATATACAAATTGAAATCTACATACTAGGGGTTTTATAGACTTTTAGTATGATACGTATATATTAGGTCTTGTCTAGTTTAATTTTGAAATATGTAAACTTGATAAATTATCAATTTAATACAATATTTTAATTCTGTCCAGAATTAAAAATATGCTTAATTGACCTATTTTGTTATAAACACTCAGTTGGAATAGGTACTTATAGGTACCGGAATATTAGAGTAACCTACTTGTTAAAATTTTCAAGTTAAATTACTATTTTGCACTTTTAAGAAGTTAATAAATGGTATATAGCAAGTATAAGTTGAATTGAGCATATTAGAATTTAATCGTTGAAAATCTATTCACTATGTGCAGTACTTAGAAACTTGTTCGATAAAATTGTGCCAATAGCTATGTGTTTGCTTGAACTGTGTAGCACCAAACATTTGCAAATAAATAAGTAAAATAAGCTAGCACGCTCAGGTATTCAGGAAAAAATTCTTTATTTCGATATTTTCCTTATTTATTAAACTGCGTGGTTACCGGTGTTGAGAGTTGCTCCACCGAAGGGGTCGGCGCACCCGGAATATTTTATATTGCGTGGTTCCGGTGTTGAGAGTTGCTCCACCGAAGGGGTCGGCGAACCCGGGGTTATTGTTTCCATATTATTGTCTATTGTAAAATTTTCGGGTCAACAAATACAAAGACGACTGCCAAAATTTTCAGTAGTTTCGGGAGTTAGCCAAATTTATATCCAGCTTCCTAGCCAACAAGATATTACCATGTGGCGTGTTGTCTTTGATACACGAGATAGTAAAATAAGTTATTGCCAATAATTTTACCATATGGCGTGTTATTTCCGACGCACGAGATGGTAAAATAAGTTGGATAAATCTCCTACCAACAAAATATTACCATATGGCGTGTTGTCTTTGACATACGAGATGGTAATTGAGTTGGAACATGATATTAGACATAGGAATTAATATACTATTGTCTGTGTTTGTAATTGCATCATGGGGTGGGAGAGAACAACTGGATCACATCTATCGAAATCCCTACAATATAATAACTCCAGTAAAAGCTGATCAGTAGTCCCACAGCTGTAAGGCCTTGCGATGTCGGGGGTGAGGCATAGCTCACCAACAGAGAACAGTCCAGTAAATTCCGAGAATAAAACCAGAATTTAAAAAGTTAATGCATACAAGTTTTCCACAAGATGTGGGGGGGGCGGATCTAAGGCACCGTACCCAATCCAGACACTCGTCCCGGATAAATGGGATTATTGTCGGAAAATTAGAGAGTGATCGTGATCCACATGTGTTCTCTAAAATTGCATAACCATGAGGAATAGTGTGTTTGTGATTATATTGTAGTTAGATCTTGTGTGATAACTTGTTGAATTAAGATATATAGTATTTCTAAATACCTTACCATAAATGAGTTAAATCACATTTCTTCTATTCACTCAGTTCTTTTGAATTATATTTCATACTTCTTACCGCCTTTGACCCGAGGACTTGCTTGTCGTTTCTAAACGACCTAATATTTGTTCACTAGGGAAAGACGAGAACCCAGAAGAGACAATGCCTCACGGAGATGAATGATCATCGGGTAGCTTCGCAGAGATGTCAACAAAGTTCATTTTGTTGTTGAAATATGTAAATTAAATGTTTTGATGGAACTTGCAGACAAGTCATGTAAAATGATGTAAAGGTTATGTATGAAAGACTTAGAATGTAATATATTTTGTGCCTTATCCTAGATTTTACAGGCGACAATCGCAATATTAATATTGGAATGTTGTGTGCGTGCGTAGCCTGGAGATGTATCATTGCACCTGGATTCCGTTGTTTGGAAACGGAACGTGACACGTCTTTTAGTGGTGGCCCATGCAGGTCAGGCTTTAGAGACCTATATAGGTTAAGCTTAGATCCTAAGTTATATTCTTAGGAAGTCTATAAAGAACCCTAGGATAAGGATACTTGACAGTATTAATGTTTGAAGAAAGGATGCACGTAATGGAAAGAAAATAAATTTTTTTGTTAAATTTTTGGAGTTTATTTGTACAAGTCAGCATTTATCATTTATATTTTGAGGTTCTGATATAAGGAGCGGGGGGGGGGGGGGGGGGGGGGGGGGGGGGTTTCGTGATTGTAGGTATGGATTTGTTTCTTCCAAGCTTGGAATGGGATGGTAGTGATTACACCCTATATCTATATCAAAGGTTCATCAGGATAATGTGGAACGTACCTGGTTGGTACGACATCCCCGTTTACGAGGTATTCCATGGGATCCAGTGCATAATCATTCGGAATGTAGAAGACGGCGCTGAGGTGGACTTCGAAAGGACGACTTACTGTCTCTACGTTCGGGACCCAAACCACCCTTACACACCATAGTACACGGATACGAGGGGACTTTGGATGACTTTGAGAGACTCCACCCAGAGGCTGAAATTCTCACTGTGGAAAGGATCTTCATCATGGGGATAGATTAGGAATCTTAAGCCTTGTATGTAGTAAAGAAGAGGTTCTTCTTTTTGTCTGTTGTATGACATTTTGTAAGAACAACAAATATGTATATATATAGTAAGTTAAGGGAGTAGAAGGGCATACTTGTTTGTTGTATCGCATTTTGTCAAGGACAACAGACGTATGTAGTGACTCTAGGATAAAAAGGGTAAGTGTGTAAATAGTATGTATGTCAGTGACATCTATCGCATAATGTAACATTTTGGCAATAGTAAATGAATATGTTATTTCCATTCCCTGAAAAACTTGTGTGCTCCATTAATGGCAATCTCTGATATATACATATTTTGGTAAATTGTATTTCTCAAATCCTTATTGATAAATGATATTTATCAATTCTCATTTGAAAACTAAATCATTTCCTAAGACACTATTACCTTTTGAATTACTCAGGAAATGGACAGTTCAAATGATCCTCATTAGTCTACTCCTGCCACCCAAGCTGAACAAAGCACTCCAGATGTATATCAATTATTACGACAAATCCTGGAAAGTCATAGCCAGCAGGCTAATGTAGCATAGGCAACGAATGCTGCACTAATAGAACAATTGCGAGCTCCACCAAAACCTAAGAAGAAATCGGTGGCTGACTATAGGAATCTGGATCCACCAAAATTTCGTGGAACTGAAAGCTGGCAGTGGATGAGGACCACATAAGGACTAATGAAGGCAGCCAATATCAGTCCCGAAGACATGGTGGCAGTCATCCGAATTCAACTTTTGGATGTCGCAGATAGCTGGTGGAGCGCAGAACTTCCTGAAGAATCAGATGAGATAGTCCCTTGGGAAGAATTTAAAAGGAAATTTGAAGATCGATTCTTTCCAAGATCAGCAAGACTGGAGCTGGAGCGGAAGTTCATCCAACTGAAGCAAGGACATTCAACTGTGGATGAATATGCCGCAGAATTCACCAGATTGAGTAAGTTCGCATCCTATATGGTGACGAATGAGGAAGCAAAGGTGGGCCTCTTCCAAGAAGGACTGAATGTTGAGCTGAAGCATAAGGTAGCACCATATCGGTGCAAGATCTACTCAGAGATAACTGAGGCTGCCCACGATCAAGAAAGGATGTTGAAGGAAAGACAAACTCAAAGTTCGGGAGGTTCAAAGAGGTCATGGAATACGGGATCTTCATCCCAGAAGAATCAGTGGCAAGGGCCACCCAAGCGTCCTCAAATGGAACAGACGAGGGAAGTACCCACTTGCAAATACTGTGAAAAAATAGGACACATCAAGAACTGTAGACTACTCAATGGTCTATGTTTGAAGTGTGGACCTTTTAGTATGATATATATATATTAGGTCTTGTCTAGTTTAATTTTGAAATATGTAAACTTGATAAATTATCAATTTAATGCAATATTTTAATTCTGTCCAGAATTATAAATATGCTTAATTGACCTATTTTGTTATAAACACTCAGTTGGAATAGGTACTTATAGGTACCGGAATATTAGAGTAACCTACTTCTTAAAATTTTCAAGTTAAATTGCTATTTTGCACTTTTAAGAAGTTATTAAATGGTATATAGCAAGTATAAGTTGAATTGAGCATATTAGAATTTAATTGTTGGAAATCTATTCACTATGTGCAGTACTTAGAAACTTGTTCGATAAAATTGCGCAATAGCTATGTGTTTGCTTGAACTGTGTAGCACCAAAGAACATTTGCAAATAAATAAGTAAAATAAGCTAGCACACTCGGGTATGAAGGAAAATTTTCTTATTTCGATATTTTTCTTATTTATTAAACTGCGTGGTTACCGGTGTTGAGAGTTGCTCCACCGAAGAGGTCGGCGAACCCGGAGTTATTGTTTCCATATTATTGTCTATTGTAAAATTTTTGGGTCAACAAATACGAAGGAGACTGCCGAAATTTTCAGTAATTTCGGGAGTTAGCCAAATTTAGAGAATTCCAGGATTAGGAAAACATAATTGAATAATCCGAGTTTATATCCAGCTTTCTAGCCAACAAGATATTACCATATGGCGTGTTGTCTTTGACACACGAGATGGTAAAATAAGTTATTGCCAACAATTTTACCATATGGCGTGTTATTTCCGACACACGAGATGGTAAAATAAGTTGGATAATCTCCTGCCAACAAGATATTACCACATGACGTGTTGTCTTTGACATACGAGATGGTAATTGAGTTGGAACATGATATTAGACATAGGAATTAATATACTATTGTCTGTGTTTGTAGTTGCATCATGGGGTGGGAGAGAACAACTGGATCACATCTATCGAAATTCCTACAATATAATAACTCCAGTAAAAGTTGATCAGTAGTCCCGCAGCTGTAAAGCCTTGCAATGTCGGGGGTGAGGCCTAGCTCACCAACAGAGAACAGTCCAGTAAAGTAAATTCCGAGAATAAAACCGAAATTTAAAAAGTTAATGCATACAAGTTTTCCACAAGATGTAGGGGATCGGATCTAAGGCACAGTATCCAATCCAGACATCACCTGGTCCCGGGTAAATGGGATTATTGTCGGAAAATTAGAGAGTGATCGTGATCCACATGTGTTCTCTAAAATTGCATAACCATGAGGAATAGTGTGTTTGTGATTATATTGTAGTTAGATCTTGTGTGATAATTTGTTGAATTAAGATATATAGTATTTCTAAATATCTTACCATAAATGAATTAAATCACATTTCTTCTATTGACTCGGTTCTTTTGAATTATATTTCATACTTCTGACCGCCTTTGACCCGAGGATTTGCTTGTCGTTTCTAAACGACCTAGTATTTGTTCACTAGGGGAAGACAAGAACCCAGAAGAGACAATGCCTCACGGAGATGAATGATCATCGGGTAGCTTGGCAGACATGTCAACAAAGTTTATTTTGCTGTTGAAATATGTAATTAAATGTTTTGATGGAACTTGCAGACATGTCATGTAAAATGATGTAAAGGTTATGTATGGTAGATTTAGAATGTAATATATTTTGTGCCTTATTCTAGCTTTTACAGGCGATAATCACAATTTTAATATTGGAATGTTGTGTACGTGCGTAGCCTGGAGATGTATCATTGTACCTGGATTCCGTTATTTGGAAACGGGACGTGACACTTACACCTGGAAACCCGTCCAGTTTAATTTCAATTAATCAAATTACTCGTAAACTGCATTGCTCGGTAACATTTTTTCCTGTTGGTTGTATTTTTCAGGATCTCAAGACTGGGAAGACGATTGGTAAGGGACATTTGGCTGGAAGCTTGTACTTGTTTGACGTACCTTCTTCAGTTGTCTGTACCGGCGTGAAACTCGATCCTTTCAAGTTACATTGTCAGTTAGGCCATCCATCTATCCAAGCTCTCCAGAAAATATATATATCTTTAGATATTCCTATTTCCTTTAATTGTACGTCGTGTCATTTAGCTAAACATCATCAGATTCCCTATCCGGTGAATCTTAATGAAATGCTTCCGCTCCTTTTGAGTTGGTGCATTCTGATATATGGGGACCTTGTTCAGTGGAATCAACCATGGGTTTCAAATACTTTGTTACATTCGTTGATAACTACTCTCGTGTCACATTTGTTTATCTGATGAAAAATTGCTCCGAATTATTTAACATTTGGTGCATTTTTTATGCTAAAATCAAGACACAATTTGGTGTTCCAATTAAAAATTTTCGGAGTGACAGTGGTCGTGAGTATTTATCTCGTGAGCTCGATACTCATCTGACCCACAATGGCATCATCCACCAAACTTCATGTCCTTACACACCACAACAAAATGGTGTGGCAGAGCGCAAGAAGCGTCATCTCTTGGAAACAACACGTGCTCTTATGTTTCAAGCACGTACTCCTAAGAGATTTTGGTTGAATTCAGTTCTTACCGCTTGTTATCTTATTAATCGCATGCCATCGTCAATTTTCAATGGTAATACTCCCTTTTCTAGGCTATATATCGGACGAGAGCCGTTTCCTCTGCCTCTCAGAATTTTTGGTTGCTCATGCTATGTCCGGGATACCCGACCGATTCTTTCTAAATTAGATCCTCAGGCAATACGATGTATTTTTCTTGGGTATCCTAAAGATCAGAAAGGGTACCGATGTTTTTTCCTTGTCGAGGTATTTTTTTCACTCGAGATGTTACCTTTGTTGAAACTGAATTTCCTCCACTTCTACAAACAACGGATCCGGTTCCCTAAGTTTATCCGGAAGAGGATTTCTTGCTATTAACTGGTTAAACACATCAGTACCCCCTACGGGTGCCCTCCCTTACAGAGCCAGTTCCCCGGTCCGATGGTCCGGAGACATCGATTTAGTCTGTGCTGACATCACCCGCACAAATATCGCCAATGATGCCCACAAAGTCATCCTCCTCTGGCTCTACTGATTCGCCTCCACCTAATCCACCAGCAGCCCCGCCTATTCCACCAGCGGCTTCGTCTGTTCCGCCAGCAGCTCGTCCTCGTCGTGCATGTTGTGATCATCCTTTGTATGTCGACAAATACAAATGACTTACCAGTCACACTCAGTCTATGGTGGCTAGTATTGATGGAATTCAGATTTTCAAAAACGCTAAGGATCTCAAACATCCCGCCTATTCCACCACCGGCTCTGCCTGTTTCGCCAGCAGCTCATCCTCGTCGTGCATGTCGTGATCATCCTTTGTATGTTGACAGATACAAATGACTTACCAGTCACACTCAGTCTATGGTGGCTAGTATTGATGGGATTCAAATTTTCAAAAACGCTAAGGACCTCAAACATCCCGGTTGGTGTGCTGCTATGAACGAGGAGATAAAAGCTCTCCGGGAGAACCATTCTTGGGACTTAGTCAATTTACCTCACAGTAAATAGGCAGTAGGTTGCAAATGGATATTCACGATCAAGGTGATACCAGATGGCTGACTTGATCGCCTAAAGGCTGGTCTGGTGGCCAAAGGATATTCTCAGACCTATGGTGAAGATTATTTTGAGACCTCTCAAGTTGCCAGAATGATGTATGTTCGTGTACTTTTGGCCTTGGTTGTTCGCTATGACTGGCCATTGCTTCAGCTGGATATCAAGAATGCTTTCCTCTACGGGGATCTTGATGAAGAAGTATATGTAATGTAACCTCCCGAATTTGTTGCAAGAGAGGGTAAAGTGTGTCATCTGCGGAAGGCCCTCTATGGTCTAAAACAATCACCTCGTGCGTTGTTTGGTCGATTTACACATGTTGTTACTCAGTTTAGCATGTGCCAATCAAAGAAGGATCATTCAGTATTCTACCGACAGACATCAGCTGGAAGAATACTACTGAGTGTCTATGTTGATGATATTATAATCACGAGAGACGACATCTAGGGTATTGCAGGCCTCAAGAAGTTTCTGGGAGAACAATTTCAAACCAAGGATATGAGATCATTGAACTATTTCTTGGACATCGAGGTCACACGTGGTAAGTAGGACATTGTAATGTCTCAAAGGAAGTATGTGATGGACATACTGAATGATGCAAGAATGATGCAAGCCAAGGGAGCAACCTCACCTATGGACCCATAGGCTAAGTTACTTCCCGACGAGGGAGTTCTGATGACCAATCCAGACCAGTATCGACGAGTAGTTGGAAAACCCAACTACTTGGCAGTCATAACTCGTCCGAACATCTCTTTCGCAATTAGTGTTGTAAGTAGATTTATGGCTTCTCCAAGAGTTCCACATTGACAGACAGTTCTCAGAATACTATGCTATCTAGTCAAGAATCTATAAAAAAAATTCGGATGGAGAATCATGAGCACACTCATGTTGAGTGTTTTACTGATGTTGACTGGGGTGCAAGCTTGACAGATAGACGATCTATATCTGGCTACTCTGTATTTATTGGCGGAAACTTGGTGTCTTGGAAAAGCAAGAAGCAGTGTGATAGCACGATCAAGTTCAGAAGCAGAATATCGAGCCATTGCTCATGGCACAGCAGAGATGTTATATATGAAGCATCTTCTACAAGAGTTGGGAGAAGAAGAAGGATTGATCACAGCAGATATGTGGTGCGATAATCAGTCTGCTATCCATATTGCTACCAATCATGTATTTCATGTAAGGACGAAGCATATTGAAATCGACATCCATTTCATCTGTGATGAGTATACAAAGGGGATGATAAAATTTTACCATATGAGGACTGGTGATCAGATAGCCGATATCTTCATGAAGCCTCTTTTAGGTCATCGGGTTCAATTTCTACGTAACAAGCTGGGCATGATTGACATCTATGTTCCAACTTGAGAGGTGTTAAGTATTATATATTAGTATTAGTGGGCTTTAGTCCCACATTACCTAGAACAATAGTGAGAGGGGTTGGCCTCTCCTATATATATGTATCTTCCCTCATTAATAATAATCATCCCAGTATTCTATTCTACATATGTATTTATGAGTGGAGGACAACAACAATGGACAAGTGCGCCGTGTAAGACACTGCTATTTAGTAGGAAGTATCTCACTCAAACTTATCATACAAATAACAAAGAATGAATAATTGCTTATATCAAATACATTCACTATAATAAAATAATCTTAACACTCCTAAGGCATTACATTACATAAAGAAACCAAACTTTATCTGAGCCCTATCCTTCGAACTCCTCCCATTCACTTCAAGTCATCGACACCCCTAGCAGAAACATCGAGTCCACACTTTCTAGTCTGCTTCAATTCAAAATATTATAACCATATGAGCTCGATATTGATAACAAGTGAAACCACATCCGGCTCATTCACACTAATTCCATAAGGTTTAGAAGTCATGATATTTGATGGTCTTAACCTTCATTTTGTATCCTCAAGAGTGAATTGTTGGAAAATAAAGTCTGTGGGTATCCGAGTAGAGGAAACATTTGCCACATGTTGTAAAAAGAAGAAAAGGCCACCACTCGTGCTATTGGCTGATACCGATACCGATACCTAAACCGTCAAAATTGTTGAAACTACCTAAACCAACCGATTAAAAACCTTATAACCCTCAGAAACCGTCCCGGAACTGTCAATTAAGAAGGGTCTGATAGCAAATCCGATATCCATACTGCAAACCATGGAAAAGACAGAATCTTATGCACAGCTAGCATGAATTGTTGGTAGTTTACAAGTTTGGGAGGAGGAAAGGGTAGTCTTGTAATCGAATCGAGTCAAGCAGAGCTAAAGCTTAGACTTTGTTCAAGCTCGAGCTTGAGAGGGTTGCAAGCAGCTTGACTCGGCTTGGCTCGCGAGTTGCTCAATCTCAACTCCCCCGACAATCACGAGCCACGCAATTGTCCACACAAACGCAAGAAAACGTGATAGAGGCAACGGAGGAGCTCATCAATGGTCAACAAGGAGAGAAGAGAACGAAGGAGCTCGCCAGCGGTGAGCTAGGCAGTAGGAACCCCCTCAATAGAATGGATGAGAGTCAGAGGCAATGGAGAATATCTTTGGTAAAAAAATCATGTGAAAGGAGAGTTTGGAGATGCGATGGACTCGTGAGCTAGGACGCCTAGGCAGTCTATATATATATATATATATATATATATATATATGTGTGTGTGTGTGTGTGTGTGTGTGTGCGCGCGCGCGCGTAGCAGGAAAGTACCTAAATTCTTGGGTGACACCTATGCGGCACCTAGGCGTGCCTAGGAGAGGCGAGAGGCATGTCGCCTCGCCTTGCCTAGGGCCCAAAACAACATAGATCGTAAGGACTAAGAATATGCCAGATGAATAAAAAAGCAGTATTATAATACTCATGTATAAGAGCAATGGAGAGATACAAAGTTGTAATAACTATTAAGGAACCAAGCTTATTAGCTGTATCATAAAATTATGGAAGAGAGTGATAGAACAAAGATTAAGAAAAAAGACTATAATTTTCACAAAATCAGTTTAGTTTTATGTCAGAGAGATCTACTATGGAAGTCAATTACTCATTAATAAGATTAATCGAAAGATTTAAGAGAAAAAGAGAGGTTTAGATATTGTTTTTATAACTTACAGAAAGGTTATGTTTGCGTTTCTAGGGAAATAATGTTGTGGACTTTGAAGAAGAAACACGTTCATACTAATTATATCAAGACTATTAAGGATATGTATAAGAGAGTTACGACGACCATGAGAACTATTAGAGAAGATAGCAATTTGTTCCCTATTACCATTGGTTTACACCAAGGTTCAATATTGAGGCATTACCTTTTTGCAATAGTTATGAATAAAATTAGTAGGCATATCCATGAGGAGGTTACATCGTGTATTATGTTTGTTAATGATATTATGTTGACTGATGAGAGTAGAGAAATGTTAGATACTAAAACAGAAGTGTGAAGAGACACATTGGAATCTAAGGGGTTTAGGATTAGTATAATGAAAATAGAGTATATGGAATGTAATTTTAACTCGAAGTCGAAGAGAAATGAGAGGGGAGTTCATATACATGGACAAGAGATACCTAAGAGTGATAGCGTTTGGAATTTAAGATCACTCATTCATCATGATGACGATATTGAGAATGATTTTATGCACAGAATTATAACAGGATTGTGGAAGTAAAGGAGTGCTTTCTGTGATCGCACGATATCTCTGAAGTTGAAAGAAAAATTCTAGAATACTTTTATAAGACTAGTAATGCTTTATGGATCACAGCGTTGCACAATTAAGAAACAACATGTCAGAAAGTGTAGCCGAAATGAGAATGATAAGAAGCATGAGTAGCAATACAGTAAATATGATAAGAAATGAGTGTATTCGTGGGAAGTTAGAGGTAACATCAATTGAGGACAAAATGAAAAAAATCGACTTAGGTGGTTTGGACATGTGCAACGCAGACCAATAGATGCTCTAGTAAGAAGGAGCGATAATATACTAGTTAATGGCGCTGCTAGGGCCAGAGGTAGCATAGACGAACATGGTTTGAAGTGTTAAAGAAAGATATGGATTTGTTAGCATTGAACGCATGGCCTTTAACACAACCGAATGCAAGAAGAGGATTTAAACAACCGACTATAAAATTTTGGGGAAAAGGCTTTGTTGTTGTCGTTGTGAACGAAGCCAAGTTGAGTTTTTATTATGTCGAGTCAAGTTCACAACTTACTATGTTCATTTGCAACCTACAAGCACACACCCTAAAAGAGATTGAGTTTAGCAAACACCTTAAAAGGTTAAAGATAATTGAGTTTAATAACATAGACAACTTCTTTAGTTATATGCTTTAAGGATAATTGACATCTTCTACAATCAAATTCATAAAAGTTGAATCACAAATTATCATCTAATACAAGAATGTAGGTCATAAATAATACCTTGTCTGCACAGTCTACCCGTGTCATAACTATGATTCCAGGGTGCACCGCACCTGGCCCGTTGAATAGTCTTGCAACCTTCTCATAATGAAGCTGTAATAAGTGTTGCTCAAGCAACAAGTAAATTAGTATTGGAGAAGGAGGCTCGTAATTCCAAAGATTGAGCTCATGTACCTTATAATTTCTGCAAGCAGGACACCTGCAGAATCAAGATCTTAATTATTAACGCATTCAGTATTTAAATATAAAGCATAGTACATGAAATGGCACCAGTCTCCACTCTTATAAATGCAAAGGAAGACATCCCACTTGCATTTATCTGGTTTATGGTATAACAGGGAACAAAAACCATGAAGCTTGTCCTACATAAACTTCTAATCTACATTAATAATTTGGGGAGGTTCGAATAGCATGCTCCAGGCGGACACACAGGAGAAATATTTTTCTAATCAATAGTGTTTTTATGATGAACTGAAGTTGTATCTTATCATTTGTAAAGATATGGCTGCATCATGGATGCTTCTCTTTTTCAGCTCTATTATGTTTCATCACAAAAATTTACAATGTTCTATATTGCTCTTGCATGACAGGTCCATTTTTGTACGCCCCAAGATATAACAACTCCTTCAGTTATGATACTATCACTCCTGAGCGGCACACTGTTGGTCCATTGCACATGTCTAAACCGTCTTAAATGGTTCCAACCTATGTCATCCTCAATTAAAACCACCTCTGACCTCCCATAGACACTTAATTATGAACCCATCTTTTTATTGTGCTGTTGCCGCTCATCAATATTAACAGACCTATTTAAACCTGACTCATTATTGAACATGTTTCTTCACTTCTTGAATGACAGACGACGCTCTGACCAAAATATCATTTATACTCATCCCATTGAACTTTCTCTTCAATTTTTTATGGTATTCAATGATCATAAATACACAAAAATAACCTGCCCATAATGTGAATAGCTTGCCCTATGTAAATAATTGATCACTCTGAGAGCTATTTCTGGTCACCCATTTGAACTATTCTCAAATATTTTTAAAGATTTGCTGAGATACATTTCAGATATTCCATTTTCCTACTAAAAGTTCAAAATAAAGATCCTTGATCCTTACAATAGACACGGTGAAACTGAAACAAAAAATTGCCTCCAATTGTTCTCACACTTTTACTACTCCATCATTAAACATCGACTAGAGCTTGGTTTATGTTCTACAAACAACTGCATTATCTCAAATCTAAACACCCCTAGCTTGAACAGTATAAATTCTCTCCTCGAAAGAAACAATGCCTGTATTCCAAAGATTTATTTCTATTTGAATCATTTTCTTCCATTCAACTCTGTTAAGATATGTGTCCTCTGTAATCACAACCATCATCATCGAACCCTTTTCCCATCAAAAATGGGGACAAATATGAAGCATGACAGATTCATAAAAGAACTGACAAAGTGTCATGAGATTGTCAACATGATGTCAACATCTAGTGCCAAATTCCTAGCCAAGTCTACAAGCAAGAAAGGGCCTTTCCAAGGGCTAGTTAGCGGGTGGGTAAGCATTCAGTTTCAGCTCATGCGACCAAGGAGCAATCTACAACTTCCCTACACTAGAAAATAGTCTAGACGAAGAGGTAGGTGGTATGATTTTGCATCTCCACGATACATTAAGCCAAAGAGTGAAAGGGAATGACTTCTACAAAACCATGTCATGTGTAACATTAGCAAATAACATATATCAATCCAAGTTCGTTGATGCATATCCCTAGTTCTAGGAGTTCTTTTAACTAAATGTATCATACCTTTTATGTATATATTTGCCTATGTTGCACATGTGGAAACTAACTTACAAGATTTCCTCTCATCTTATCCCCAGTTGGTGCCACCTCCAACTTCTCACAAATAGACTTATTTTCTAACATATCTTTAAATGTGTTGATGCTCGTCTATTGTAGACATTTCAACTATGCTAGTTTTCTGCACATGTTCTTTAATTGTCAGAAACTCTGATCCATAAAGTGTGGATGGTGTTATAGCTGTTTTAGATAATCTTTCTTTCAACTTCAAGAGTATGTTGCAATCACAAATCACTCGAGAATCTCTTCCATTTCAACCATCCTTTGTTAATACTATGAGATCCTTCTCAATCCATTTCAGGAAGAACGATTTAACTTGAATACCAAAAATTATTGTTCATAGGTATCTCTTGCCCATCAATGTTTACTCCTCCCTATTTCTTCTTCAAATTTGGTTGATATTACATTTCATATATTGTCTTCTTCCTACATAACTTAAAACGCATAGATTATAAAGTTTCTCTAAACAATTATATTTTAGAGATTAACCCTTCTCTATTCCTATTAACTAGTACACTATCCTAAGCAAACAACATACTCCATGTTGCTTCATATTGAATATACCTAGTAATTTCACCCATAACTAGCAGAAACATGTAAAGAGTCAATGTTAGTTCTTGATGTAAGCCAACAGTGATGATAAATTGTATGGTATCTCCTCCAATGGTCTAAATGCATCATACGTAACCTTCTATAATGTAAGTAGTGACTTGTTTCTTCTCCAAAACTCACATCATTATCTCCCTAGGTACTCTATATATAGTTACCTAAATCACGTATGTCTCAAGTCACTATGGGTTCTTGGAACGGGCATTCTACTTTTATATACTTTTGGTACATAGGGTAGGCTTACTTTTGGTACAAAGGCTAGGGTCACCTGGTTGGCAAATTTGATCAGTGGTACACTTCAAAATGTTGTTTGTACCGATGTACAGTCATATAACCTATGTTTCATGAATATTGACACAAATATAGGTATGATATACATATATTTTTAAATAGGGATAATAAGTAGTCACCTATATTGCAGCACGATTGCACGAAATGAACATGGCTATGGGTACCTACATGATACGGATACATATGCCATTTTCCCATATCCAAGCAACATAGTAAGGAGATATTAGAAAGAAAAAAAGAAGCAACTGCACTAAAACCACGAAGTCAAAGTTCAAACGGTTGTGATACGAACTTAGGTCGTAGTTAATGAGAAATGGGTAACTATGGAATCCCAATTTGACAAATAATCTCAACTTCTCCCGATCTTTCTCTGTTAATAAAGTATCGTCTATAGAGCAAGTTTATAATGAGATTCAATGCAAGTTCCAGATCATTAAAGTCTGGCTATCCGGATAGAGTACCATAATGATACTGATAGGAGATGTCCCCTAAACCGCAACGTCGTTCGATGGGGTATACCAAGTAACTTTGCTATGCGTAAGTCGTTGTTAAGTCAACAAAAAAAAAATTATGTAGAACCCTTCTTTTATTAATAAGTTAAGGGTTTCCATAGTAGGTCTTCCTGGTATAAAACCAAAATTATTCTTAGACATTTATGTTTATTTTGTTAGTCTTGGCTCAATAACTCTGTCCCAGAGTTTATTTTGTATTGCCCAATAGCTTTATTCACAATAATCCTTACAACGGCCTTGGTTTTATACACATGTACTAAACTACTACTATTTCGCTCATGTGGCATTTTCTAGTTTCTACTATCAATAGAATAAAATTAGGACACTACTCCTACCATTTATTAATGGAAGGAATAATCCGCTTCCATGTGTATTCGAATCTGAAACCACCCAGCAATGAGCGTTGTGTCTCCACCTGCTGGCCAGTAGAGCCATGAGGCTTTGACAACCACACACACACTCGACGTCCACAATGCTCTTCTCGGCATCCAACTCGACGACGTCCCGCCCGCTCCTACATGTCCTGCAATGCAGTGCGGCTGCGGTTGGGTGAGGCCTTCGAGCCGGATAGGACATTCGGACGTGAGTGGTGCCTTCGGGCATGAGTGGTGCCTTCGGGTCGGGATGTAGCCTTCGGGCTGGGATGGTGCCTTCGGGCTAGAGATTGTATATATTGGCCTTCGGACTGAATTGGTTGTAAGCCTTCGGGCTGAGTTTGTAGCCTCTCGGAGGAGCCTGAATAAAATTTACCTCCTTATATATATAATTTACCCCCCACCCCACACACGATCCTCTCCCAACCCCCCGCCCTCTGCACATCCCCTCACCCCCCCCCTACACCCCACTCCCCCCCTCACCCGCCCCCAATCCCCTCTCCCTGAGCGCCCCCATCCCCCACCCTTCCTCTTCTCATCCCCTCCTTCGACAGGTGTTGGGTCGAGATCCAGGTCCGTGGGCACCGTTGGCCCCGAGGCCTTCAATTTCCTCCCAGCCTTGCCTTGTGCAAGTTCTGTCCTTGTCTAGTGATGGTTGGACAACAATAACGCGCCACGGTAAAGGTAAAAAAAATTCTCGGCTCCGGCGCCTATGCCTAGGCGCGTTCCTCCGGTTGTGATTCTATCACGGTCGGGGAAGGTGGCTCCCATCACCTTTCGGCTTCGGCTACTCCCTCCCGAGCTTCCCGCCCAACCCCAAAGCTTTCGAACCCGGTGGCTCGGAACGCCCCCTTAGGTATTTGACAATTTGCCGGTTAGGGACCCTAATCCATTTAAGACCTCGGAAGTGGCTCCTACCACTTGGGCAGATCAATGTAGGCCCGACTTGGCAAGGGAGGACATTGAGATGCACTACGTGGCATCCAGTACTAAAGAAGGAAGGAAGGTCATTTCAATTTCCAATGAAGACATGTCTGAAACAGAAGTTTTCTGGAAGAATACTATCGTTCTATATGTAATGGGAACCCGACCATTCTTTGGTCAACTTAAGGATTTTGCTTTCCGCATGTGGCGACCAAACGGAAGCATGGACATATACTCTCGAGATAATGGCTTCTATTTCATCAAGTTTGGGATGACAGAATATTTAAAAAGAGTAATTCAAAATAGTCCTTGGACTTTTGATGGCAGATTGGTAGTCCTGAGAAGATGGGACCCGTCTAATAACTTTGAACGAGACGGGATAGGCTCACCATAGTGCCTATATGGATTAGGTTCCCATGGCTCTCTCCTCAAATTTGAAGTGTCCCAGCTATCATGAAGCTGGCAAGTGGAATTGGAATTCATTTACGTCCAGACAAATATACGACTGAGAGAGGTCGATTATCCTTTGCTAAGGTCTTTGATGAGATTAATGCGGCACATACGCTCCCTGACAAACTGGAAATAGAGCTCCCGACAAGGGAGACAATATTCTAAGAAGTTGAGTATAAATGGGTCCCGCCATATTGCCACTCCTGTCGCAACTTTGGACACACCATCTCTTAGTGTTCGGACGCTGGAGTCCCTCATGTGGTTATTAATCAAGTCTCTTGTCCTAATCAAGAGATGGCAACACCCATAGTTGCTACAATTCTCCATGGCATGATGGGAGAGGAGGTTTATTTAATTGCGGAAACAAGGAACATGGATACGGACGAGCCGACAATTCAGGAGGTCCCCCAATCATCTCTCTTGGGGGAGGATGGCAGCAGAGAACGAGGAAGAGGTGAGAGTGGAAGGAAGCGATGTGGCACAACATGTGGTTGTAGTGTTCAGACAAGACACGCAATAGAAGGAACACACTTCTAGCTTCGTTATCTTTAGCACTAAGGCGGATAGACAACAAGGGAAACACGGTAGAGTTCAAAGGAGACATGCAAGTGGATGAATGCTTTGCATCGCTTACCTTGTCGACAGACCTTCACATGATGCAGGCAAAGAGGACGAACATCACGACGGACAACAACCTAATCAAGAACCGTTGACCTACCAGAATTCATCTGGCAAGCTAAAGTTGAATTTAAAGCGGGTGGTGGTAAAGCTTCTAACCATCGACATGATGGACTCTCCTCCCCCCTAAAGAGAGTTTGCATGTTTACTAGGGAGTCAACCATCATAATTTATAACATTTTTCACATAGAATGTAAGAGGGACTGATTCGATAGGTAGATAGAGAAATATTATAGAGTATGCGAGGAAGTCCAAATGTTCTATTATTAACATTCTGGAGTCTAAAATTAGAACGACGGTGAACCCTATGGTACTGGTCTTCCATCCATAACCTCGAATGTGGTAATATAGCTCGCATTTGGGTTATGTGGGACACGGACACTAGGGTTTTGCAAGGTAATGTGATTCAATGCTCTGATCAACTACTCACCATTAAATTCACCAACAAAGGGGGTCTTCAAATTGTGGTGAGGACGATGTATGGTCATAATAACGATAGCAAGTGGCTTGGACTTTAGAGAGACATCACTATTACCGGTAATCTTGTTGGGGATAGATGGCCAATGGTGGTCGTGGGAGACTTCAATGCTACTTTTTATGCTAACAAAAGTCGGCAGGTTCCACAAGCGATCCTTTCAGAGTTTCAACAATACCTCCTATCCTCTGGGCTCCGGTGTTTGGCTAAGACAGGTCACATCTGGACCTGGAACAACCGAGATATTCACAAACGTATCGCTTTTCAGCTGGACCGTGCTCTATGCAACGGGAGGTAGATGGACACGTTCCAACTGTACTGGGCAGATTACTTACCCCCGGGTGCTAGCGACCACTCCCCTATTGTCATAAGACTTGCAGAGATGCCAGCCATCAAAGGGAGGCCTTTCAGATTTTGTAATGCTTGGATCCATTTGAAGGGCTACCAGGAGGTGGTTAAGCTTGGTTTGGGGAGTGGGGTGAATGGAACCACCCAATTTAGACTTGTTCACATATTGAAGTCTATTAAAGGTAACAAGGAGAGACATGCTATTCTCTTAAGGAGCTAGAGGATAAGCCGGTTGACATTCAACATAGGGTGCAAATGGATCGTAATTCCAAAGATTGAGCTCATGTACCTTATAAGTGTTGCTCAAGCAACAAGTAAATTAGTATTGGAGAAGGAGGCTCGTAATTCCAAAGATTGAGCTCATGTACCTTATAATTTCTGCAAGCAGGACACCTGCAGAATCAAGATCTTAATTATTAACGCATTCAGTATTTAAATATAAAGCATAGTACATGAAATGGCACCAGTCTCCACTCTTATAAATGCAAAGGAAGACATCCCACTTGCATTTATCTGGTTTATGGTATAACAGGGAACAAAAACCATGAAGCTTGTCCTACATAAACTTCTAATCTACATTAATAATTTGGGGAGGTTCGAATAGCATGCTCCAGGCGGACACACAGGAGAAATATTTTTCTAATCAATAGAGTTTTTATGATGAACTGAAGTTGTATCTTATCATTTGTAAAGATATGGCTGCATCATGGATGCTTCTCTTTTTCAGCTCTATTATGTTTCATCACAAAAATTTACAATGTTCTATATTGCTCTTGCATGACAGGTCCATTTTTGTACGCCCCAAGATATAACAACTCCTTCAGTTATGATACTATCACTCCTGAGCGGCACACTGTTGGTCCATTGCACATGTCTAAACCGTCTTAAATGGTTCCAACCTATGTCATCCTCAATTAAAACAACCTCTGACCTCCCATAGACACTTAATTATGAACCCATCTTTTTATTGTGCTGTTGCCGCTCATCAATATTAACAGTCCTATTTAAACCTGACTCATTATTCAACATGTTTCTTCACTTCTTGAATGACAGACGACGCTCTGACCAAAATATCATTTATACTCATCCCATTGAACTTTCTCTTCAATTTTTTATGGTATTCAATGATCATAAATACACAAAAATAACCTGCCCATAATGTGAATAGCTTGCCGTATGTAAATAATTGATCACTCTGAGAGCTATTTCTGGTCACCCATTTGAACTATTCTCAAATATTTTTAAAGATTTGCTGAGATACATTTCAGATATTCCATTTTCCTACTAAAAGTTCAAAATAAAGATCCTTGATCCTTACAATAGACACGGTGAAACTGAAACAAAAAATTGCCTCCAATTGTTCTCACACTTTTACTACTCCATCATTAAACATCGACTAGAGCTTGGTTTATGTTCTACAAACAACTGCATTATCTCAAATCTAAACACCCCTAGCTTGAACAGTATAAATTCTCTCCTCGAAAGAAACAATGCCTGTATTCCAAAGATTTATTTCTATTTGAATCATTTTCTTCCATTCAACTCTGTTAAGATATGTGTCCTCTGTAATCACAACCATCATCATCGAACCCTTTTCCCATCAAAAATGGGGACAACTATGAAGCATGACAGATTCATAAAAGAACTGACAAAGTGTCATGAGATTGTCAACATGATGTCAACATCTAGTGCCAAATTCCTAGCCAAGTCTACAAGCAAGAAAGGGCCTTTCCAAGGGCTAGTTAGCGGGTGGGTAAGCATTCAGTTTCAGCTCATGCGACCAAGGAGCAATCTACAACTTCCCTACACTAGAAAATAGTCTAGACGAAGAGGTAGGTGGTATGATTTTGCATCTCCACGATACATTAAGCCAAAGAGTGAAAGGGAATGACTTCTACAAAACCATGTCCTGTGTAACATTAGCAAATAACATATATCAATCCAAGTTCGTTGATGCATATCCCTAGTTCTAGGAGTTCTTTTAACTAAATGTATCATACCTTTTATGTATATATTTGCCTATGTTGCACATGTGGAAACTAACTTACAAGATTTCCTCTCATCTTATCCCCAGTTGGTGCCACCTCCAACTTCTCACAAATAGACTTATTTTCTAACATATCTTTAAATGTGTTGATGCTCGTCTATTGTAGACATTTCAACTACGCTAGTTTTCTGCACATGTTCTTTAATTGTCAGAAACTCTGATCCATAAAGTGTGGATGGTGTTATAGCCGTTTTAGATAATCTTTCTTTCAACTTCAAGAGTATGTTGCAATCACAAATCACTCGAGAATCTCTTCCATTTCAACCATCCTTTGTTAATACTATGAGATCCTTCTCAATCCATTTCAGGAAGAACGATTTAACTTGAATACCAAAAATTATTGTTCATAGGTATCTCTTGCCCATCAATGTTTACTCCTCCCTATTTCTTCTTCAAATTTGGTTGATATTACATTTCATATATTGTCTTCTTCCTACATAACTTAAAACGCATAGATTATAAAGTTTCTCTAAACAATTATATTTTAGAGATTAACCCTTCTCTATTCCTATTAACTAGTACACTATCCTAAGCAAACAACATACTCCATGTTGCTTCATATTGAATATACCTAGTAATTTCACACATAACTAGCAGAAACATGTAAAGAGTCAATGTTAGTTCTTGATGTAAGCCAACAGTGACGATAAATTGTATGGTATCTCCTCCAATGGTCTAAATGCATCATACGTAACCTTCTATAATGTAAGTAGTGACTTGTTTCTTCTCCAAAACTCACATCATTATCTCCCTAGGTACTCTATATATAGTTACCTAAATCACGTATGTCTCAAGTCACTATGGGTTCTTGGAACGGGCATTCTACTTTTATATACTTTTGGTACATAGGGTAGGCTTACTTTTGGTACAAAGGCTAGGGTCACCTGGTTGGCAAATTTGATCAGTGGTACACTTCAAAATGTTGTTTGTACCGATGTACAGTCATATAACCTATGTTTCATGAATATTGACACAAATATAGGTATGATATACATATATTTTTAAATAGGGATAATAAGTAGTCACCTATATTGCAGCACGATTGCACGAAATGAACATGGCTATGGGTACCTACATGATACGGATACATATGCCATTTTCCCATATCCAAGCAACATAGTAAGGAGATATTAGAAAGAAAAAAAAGAAGCAACTGCACTAAAACCACGAAGTCAAAGTTCAAACGGTTGTGATACGAACTTAGGTCGTAGTTAATGAGAAATGGGTAACTATGGAGTCCCAATTTGACAACAAATCTCAACTTCTCCCGATCTTTCTCTGTTAATAAAGTATCGTCTATAGAGCAAGTTTATAATGAGATTCAATGCAAGTTCCAGATCATTAAAGTCTGGCTATCCGGATAGAGTACCATAACGATACTGATAGGAGATGTCCCCTAAACCGCAACGTCGTTCGATGGGGTATACCAAGTAACTTTGCTATGCGTAAGTCGTTGTTAAGTCAACAAAAAAAAAATTATGTAGAACCCTTCTTTTATTAATAAGTTAAGGGTTTCCATAGTAGGTCTTCCTGGTATAAAACCAAAATTATTCTTTGACATTTATGTTTATTTTGTTAGTCTTGGCTCAATAACTCTGTCCCAGAGTTTATTTTGTATTGCCCAATAGCTTTATTCACAATAATCCTTACAACGGCCTTGGTTTTATACACATGTACTAAACTACTACTATTTCGCTCATGTGGCATTTTCTAGTTTCTAGTATCAATAGAATAAAATTAGGACACTACTCCTACCATTTATTAATGGAAGGAATAATCCGCTTCCATGTGTATTCGAATCTGAAACCACCCGGCAATGAGCGTTGTGTCTCCACCTGCTGGCCAGCAGAGCCATGAGGCTTTGACAACCACACACACACACTCGACGTCTACAATGCTCTTCTCGGCATCCAACTCGACGACGTCCCGCCCGCTCCTCCATGTCCTGCAATGCAGTGCGGCTGCGGTTGGGTGAGACCTTCGAGCCGGGTAGGACATTCGGACGTGAGTGGTGCCTTCGGGCATGAGTGGTGCCTTCCGGTCGGGATGTAGCCTTCGGGCTGGGATGGTGCCTTCGGGCTAGAGATTGTATATATTGGCCTTCGGACTGAATTGGTTGTAAGCCTTCGGGCTGAGTTTGTAGCCTCTCGGAGGAGCCTGAATAAAATTTACCTCCTTATATATATAATTTACCCCCCACCCCACACACGATCCTCTCCCAACCCCCCGCCCTCTGCACATCCCCTCACCCCCCCCCCCCCCACTCCCCACTCCCCCCCCCCCCTCACCCGCCCCCCATCCCCTCTCCCTGAGCGCCCCCATCCCCCATCCTTCCTCTTCTCATCCCCTCCTTCGACAGGTGTTGGGTCGGGATCCAGGTCCGTGGGCACCGTTGGCCCCGAGGCCTTCAATTTCCTCCCAGCCTTGCCTTGTGCAAGTTCTGACCTTGTCTAGTGATGGTTGGACAACAATAACGCGCCACGGTAAAGGTAAAAAAAAATTCTCGGCTCCGACGCCTATGCCTAGACGCGTTCCTCCGGTTGTGATTCTATCACGGTCGGGGAAGGTGGCTCCCATCACCTTTCGGCTTCGGCTGTTCCCTCCCGAGCTTCCCGCCCAACCCCAAAGCTTTCGAACCCGGTGGCTCAAAACGCCCCCTTAGGTATTTGACAATTTGCCGGTTAGGGACCCTAATCCTTTTAAGACCTCGGAAGTGGCTCCTACCACTTGGGCAGATCAATGTAGGCCCGACTTGGCAAGGGAGGACATTGAGATGCACTACGTGGCATCCAGTACTAAAGAAGGAAGGAAGGTCATTTCAATTTCCAATGAAGACATGTCTGAAACAGAAGTTTTCTGGAAGAATACTATCGTTCTATATGTAATGGGAACCCGACCATTCTTTGGTCAACTTAAGGATTTTGCTTTCCGCATGTGGCGACCAAAAGGAAGCATGGACATATACTCTCGAGATAATGGCTTCTATTTCATCAAGTTTGGGATGACAGAATATTTAAAAAGAGTAATTCAAAATAGTCCTTGGACTTTTGATGGCAGATTGGTAGTCCTGAGAAGATGGGACCCGTCTAATAACTTTGAACGGGACGGGATAGGCTCACCATAGTGCCTATATGGATTAGGTTTCCATGGCTCTCTCCTCAAATTTGAAGTGTCCCAGCTATCATGAAGCTGGCAAGTGGAATAGGAATTCATTTACGTCCAGACAAATATACGACTGAGAGAGGTCGATTATCCTTTGCTAAGGTCTTTGATGAGATTAATGCGGCACATACGCTCCCTGACAAACTGGAAATAGAGCTCCCGACAGGCGAGACAATATTCTAAGAAGTTGAGTATAAATGGGTCCCGCCATATTGCCACTCCTGTCGCAACTTTGGACACACCATCTCTTAGTGTTCGGACGCTGGAGTCCCTCATGTGGTTATTTGGTTATTAATCAAGTCGCTTGTCCTAATCAAGAGATGGCAACACCCATAGTTGCTACAATTCTCCATGGCATGATGGGAGAGGAGGTTTATTTAATTGCGGAAACAAGGAACATGGATACGGACGAGCCGACAATTCAGGAGGTCCCCCAATCATCTCTCTTGGGGGAGGATGGCAGCAAAGAACGAGGAAGAGGTGAGAGTGGAAGGAAGCGATGTGGCACAACATGTGGTTGTAGTGTTCAGACAAGACACGCAATAGAAGGAACACACTTCTAGCTTCGTTATCTTTAGCACTAAGGCGGATAGACAACAAGGGAAACACGGTAGAGTTCAAAGGAGACATGCAAGTGGATGAATGCTTTGCATCGCTTACCTTGTCGACAGACCTTCACATGATGCAGGCAAAGAGGACGAACATCACGACGGACAACAACCTAATCAAGAACCGTTGACCTACCAGAATTCATCTGGCAAGCTAAAGTTGAATTTAAAGCGGGTGGTGGTAAAGCTTCTAACCATCGACATGATGGACTCTCCTCCCCCCTAAAGAGAGTTTGCATGTTTACTAGGGAGTCAACCATCATAATTTATAACATTTTTCACATAGAATGTAAGAGGGACTGATTCGATAGGTAGATAGAGAAATATTATAGAGTATGCGAGGAAGTCCAAATGTTCTATTATTAACATTCTGGAGTCTAAAATTAGAACGACGGTGAACCCTGTGGTACTGGTCTTCCATCCATAACCTCGAATGTGGTAATATAGCTCGCATTTGGGTTATGTGGGACACGGACACTAGGGTTTTGCAAGGTAATGTGATTCAATGCTCTGATCAACTACTCACCATTAAATTCACCAACAAAGGGGGTCTTCAAATTGTGGTGAGGACGATGTATGGTCATAATAACGATAGCAAGTGGCTTGGACTTTAGAGAGACATCACTATTACCGGTAATCTTGTTGGGGATAGATGGCCAATGGTGGTCGTGGGAGACTTCAATGCTACTTTTTGTGCTAACAAAAGTCGGCAGGTTCCACAAGCGATCCTTTCAGAGTTTCAACAATACCTCCTATCCTCTGGGCTCCGGTGTTTGGCTAAGACAGGTCACATCTGGACCTGGAACAACCGAGATATTCACAAACGTATCGCTTTCCAGCTGGACCGTGCTCTATGCAACGGGAGGTAGATGGACACGTTCCAACTGTACTGGGCAGATTACTTACCCCCGGGTGCTAGCGACCACTCCCCTATTGTCATAAGACTTGCAGAGATGCCAGCCATCAAAGGGAGGCCTTTCAGATTTTGTAATGCTTGGATCCATTTGAAGGGCTACCAGGAGGTGGTTAAGCTTGGTTTGGGGAGTGGGGTGAATGGAACCACCCAATTTAGACTTGTTCACATATTGAAGTCTATTAAAGGTAACAAGGAGAGACATGCTATTCTCTTAAGGAGCTAGAGGATAAGCCGGTTGACATTCAACATAGGGTGCAAATGGATCCTCTTGACCCTATCATTACGGAAGAAGAGGTTGCCCTCCAAGTTCAGTTGTGCAGGCAAAGATTCTTGGATGAGGTCCAAGTCAAACAACGTGCTAAATGCAAGTGGCTCAGAGATGGAGATAGGTGTTCTAAATTCTTTGATGCTACGGTTAAAGCTACATAGAACCGTAATGCCATTCATGGCCCACTTGACCGTAATAGGCTTCTTATTACTCAGGCTGATGGTATTTGGGGTGAGGCGGTTCGTTTCTAAAATGACCTCTACAACCAGAACTCGTACCCGACAAGTTTCCTACACTTTGTTTTCAAGAAATTGGTTTCTAGACAAGGTAACTTTGTGTTGCGGGCACCGCTGTCCATGGACGAGATTAAACTCTTTGTTAAGAAGGAGGATGTGCTGGAAGCGGTGAAGGAGTTCTTTAATTCTAGTAAGCTGCTTAAGGAGCTTAACCATACATTTGTGATCTTGATTGCTAAGGTTGAAGGGACGACTTCGCTGGGAGACTTCAGGCCTATTGTGTGCTGCAACTTCATCTACAAGATTATCATCCACCTTATGTGTGGCCGGATGAGGAATGCCATGAAAGAGCTCATATCTCCTAATCAGAAGGCTTTTATCAAAGAACGTTCTATATTGAAAAACTGTCTGCTGGCTCATGAGCTTGTGAGGGATTTTAACAAACAAGGGGGAAAACGTGTCTGAAACTAGACCTCATAAAAGCTTATGACATGGTTGATGGGGACTTCCTGTGCCATATCATGCTCTATATGGGGTTTGACAAGTGGTGGGTGGCTAGGGTGAGGGTATGTATATGTCCGTCCTCTTTCTCCATTATGGTTAAGGGTAAGCCAGAGGGATTTTTTGGCAGCAGCAACAGAGGTTTGAGACAAGGGGACCCCTATCTCCGTACCTAGTTGCGATAGTGATATAGTTCTTTACCTGTCTTCTGGATGATGCGGTTATGGAGGGGTTGATTACCCCCTATTCTGTAATACGAATCCTGTGGTCTCACATTTATATATGCCGATGACCTGCTGCTCTTCATGGAGCCTTCGAACAGTTCTCTTGACACTCTAAAGGACATCCTTGATTCTTTTGAGAGTTGGTCGGGACTGCAATTTCACATAAACAAGAGCCAGATGTTCATGAATCGCACCTGTAGTAACAAAGAAGCTTGGCGGGACAAGATGGGCATACCAAAAGGGAAGTTCCCTGTCAAATATTTGGGTCTCCTATCTATCAACTATGCTGTTGATGAAGATTGAGAGGGTCTCCTCAATTATGTGCAATCGAGACTGGAGGGATGGCAGGCGCAGAATTTATCCTTTAGAGATATTATTGAACTCATCAGAGCCGTCATTTCGTCAGTAGCTATGTACTGGCTGCAGGCCATAATTCTTCCCATGGTACCATCAAGAAGATTGAGCGTATGTGTGCGGACTTCCTGTGGAGGGAGGGCATACATGCTATAAGTAGGGAGGAGTTGTGTTGGCCAAAAAAGGAGGGAGGAGTTGGTCTGAGATCTCTGTACCTCCTCAGAGATACGACCTTTCTCAAACTTTTCTGGAGATTCATTAATGGGAAGTTGCTTTGGACGGACTGAGTTAAGGGAAGATATTTTTCGAAAGGTAACTTCTGGTCTAGTAGCAACAACAACTACTTGGTCACGATTAAAACGATGTTGGCTACGAGGCGCAGGGCTAAGGACAAGCTCACCAGGGTGATATGCTCTGGGACTCAAACCAGCATTTGGCATGACCCGTGGATCAATCACTCCAGCCTGATCGAAAGGGAGGGCTGGCATGTTTATGACCTGATGGGCTCTACTGATATGGTGAGTAGTCTTATTCAGGAAGGAGAGTGGAAGCTACAAGGCCGTTTCATTGAAGCGGCCCATGCGAAAGATATTCGTGTAGTGGAGATTGATAGGCAAAGGAGGGAGGACTACTGGATTTGGAAGGATATGGAGAAAAGCATCTTCAAGTTCCGGACAGCAGTAAACCAAGCATCTTCAAGTTCCGGACAGCAGTAAACCAAACTATGACCTACCACAAGGAGGTCGATTGGACGGAGGTGGTATGGAAGGGCAGCAGTTAAGATTTTCCTGTGCCTCTACAAAACGATCAGGAACATACTTCTTATGAGGGGCAGGCTTGCCATGTTCGGGATCTACTGTGAGGATACGAAGTGCTGCTTATGTAGTAAAGAGGATGAGTCTAGGGATCATTTGTATTTCACATGTGGCTTCGTTTGGGAGATATGGAGCGCCCAGAGAGCTAGGTTTAGACTTACTACCGCGCAGAGCAGATATTTTTTTCCTCGGTAATAGTTGAAGTTAAAGATTAGAAAGGCAGCGAAGCGAGTGACTACGTCGTCTATGTCTTAGCTTTGGGGCGGTGGTTTGGCATGTTTGAAGGAATATACAGGCTGATATTGATATTCTAGATCCAAGATGACCATTTTGTACCCGGGACTAGATCATAGTTGTAATCTTCTGTTTATCTATAAAATTTACCATCTTAAAAAAAAAACTTTTAACAATAGATCAAAAGAATTAACAAAATACGGCAACGAAATGATGGAGAGAGAGAGAGGGGGGGATCGGATTACCAGTGGGCGAAGAACTCGACGATGGCGAAGTCGGCGGGGGACTTCTTGAAGAAGTCCTCGAAGGTGGAGCTGTTGAGGTCGACGGCGGCGTCGGCGGAGGAGAGAACTGGGACGTCGGCGATCGACCGGGAGTCGGAGCTGTGGGAGAAGAGGAGTAGGAGAAGAGAGAGAAAGATAGGAGACATTGGAGACCAGCAAGATCGGATTCCGTTTGGATCCGATTCTCCTAACAGAGAAGGGATATGTATAGAGAGAGAGAGACCGTGGGGATTTGGTAAAAGAATTATGAATTTATTGCGACGAAACTGAAATAAAAAAGGATTTTTAATTTGCTAATTTGGGGTGACTTCTTGGGCTAATTATAAGGGCACAGCATTTTTTACTCGGGGCTAGCCAGGTTGGGAGAAACTTTTACTAGGGCTATCAAAATATTCCACTCAGGGGGCTGTCCAAAGCCCACAGCCCCCCCAAACCCAAAAAATCACTCTCATTTCTAAATTTCACTCTCTCTCTTCACAAACCCTAGTTTTCTTCTTCTTCTTCTATACATCTTCTTCTTCTCCACCATTTCCATTCTAACATCTTCATCAAAACCCTAGTTTTTTTCTCATCATCATCATCATCTTCTTCTCCACCATTTCCATCATCACCATCTTCATCAAAACCCTAGTTTCTTCTCTTTTCCAATTTCGATGGCACCCAAAAAATTAAATAAACCCTAAAATGTATGAAAATAAAGGTTAAATACTTCTTTCCTCACAAAGAATGCATGGAAATAAATCCTAAAATGCATATTTCACTCTATTATCAAGATTAAAATAAACCCTAACATGTTTTTTTCATTCGGAAATGTCGACTTTAGGACTGCCAGAAATTGTGGCAGTCCTGAAAGGAACTTGCTGTACAGCAAGTATCTTTCAGGACTGCCACAATTTCTGGCAGTCCTCAATATGTCTAGGACTGCCAGAAATTGTGGCAGTCCTGTTGTAGAGCATGTCCCTTTCAGGACGGTCACAATTTCTGGCAGTTCTTATTACTTCTAGGACTGCCAGAAATTGTGGCAGTCCTGTTATACATCGAGTCTATTTCAAGACTGCCACAATTCCTGGCAGTCCTCATTATTTCTAGGACTGCCAGAAATTGTGGCAGCTCTGTTGTACATCGAGTCTATTTCAAGACTGCCACAATTTCTGGCAGCCTCAATACTTCTAGGACTGTCAGAAATTGTGGCAGTCCTGATATGAATCCAATTATTCTACAACTAGGATTTCTTCCATAGTTTTCTTCTACAACTAGGATTTCATGCATAATTCTTCTATTAATAAAGAAAAATTGGTTAATAGACTAATAGATTAATAGATTTGATAACCCAATTTCTTTTACAACTAGGGTTTCGTCCATAATGCCCAAACAAGAAGAAAAAAATAAAGTAGGGTTTGGAGAAAGAGATCTGAGAAATTAGAAGAGAGCAAAAAATCAAAATAAACTAGGTTTGCAAAAATTGATGTTCTTGTTCTTGTTTTTTTTTCTTCTTCTTGTTCTTCTTCTTCTTCTTGTGAGGAATGGAGAGAGAGAGAGGAAGAAAACAAAAATTATAACACTTATCTTTTATACCTACTACTTGGATAGCCCTGAGTAATTTTTTCAGTGGCAAACTTGTAAATAATGAAAAACTAACATTGGACAGCCCTGATCAAAATGTGTTGTGCCCTTATAATTTACCACTTTTTGTAGTGTCTTAGATGTGATTCGGTAAACTGGAAATTGCTGAGAAACCCAATTTCGGGGTGGGCTTTTATGAAATGCCCACCCGCTGGATTATTTTTATGAAATACCCAGAATTAAGTATTTCCACGTTAAATATTTCAAGATTCTCTCTAGATGCTCTGTATTTACAAAATTTGCCATTATCATAGTTCCAAAAATACCCCTTCGCGCAAATTTGGACATCTATATATAATTTTGAATTCGCAAACTCAGATTTGGATTGGGAAATTCGTATTCTTTTTCTTCACGAGAAATTTGAAATCCATTGATATCATCTTTATCAGAGATCGCAAAATCGTTCGTAGTTCACTGTGGTTTTCGTCAGTCGAACGTCGATCATCCTTCATCATCATCGATCATCATCATCATCATCATCATCTTCGTGGTTTCCGGCGATTAGGTCAATTGTGGAGAAAAGATCTTCTTCTTTTCTTTTTATAGATCTTAAAACAAGGTGAGAGTTCAGATCTGTAGAAATTCATCCATCAGCTTCGTATATCTCGAAATTTATGCTGAATTTGAATTTGTTATGAAGATTATTAACTTAAAAAATGTTAGAGAGATATTTAATCTTGTTATTTTGTGCGAATAGTATTCTCCGTTATATTTTAACGGAGAATGACAATTACTTATGAGAAAGATCATTATCCGTATGTTTTTATACGGATAATGAGCATTATCCATAAGTTACAGACAGATAATAATCATTCTCCGTTATATTTAGACGGAGAATGTCTATTCTCCGTGTATTTTAGACGGAGAATGTCATTCTCCGTTTTACTTTAGACGGAGAATGATCATTATAAGTTAGTTCTGAACGGAGAATATTTATTCTCCATTATTTTTAGACGGAGAATAATCATTATTAGACGACAATTTTATTGTTCTATTTGTGACCTCTTATGTTTTTATGTTATCAGGGGGGAAGGTATGGAATCAAGTTGTTTAGTTAACATTTGTTTCAAGGGAGACATAGTTTCCTGCTGTGTCACACATGAAAGTACCGTAGATTTTTTAAAGATTAAAGTGTGCGATCGATGGACTTCTTTGGATCCAATTTTCTTCCGTTTCAGGTTTTTGCACTCTGATGGGACTGAACTGTATGTTGAAAGTGATTTTTGGCTTCGCTCATTGGTTGGTGGTTTTAACGGTACTCATGATGTGAGTTTTGATCTATTTGTGGAGCAAATATACTCTCCATGTTCTTCATCAACATCTTTTCCTTGTCAAAGCTTTCACATGGGACCTTCGTCTTCCTCCTCTAGTTCTTTGAGTAGATGTTCTCCTACTGTAAAGGACAAACGAGTAGTACAATTTTATGAGGGCTCAACTGAGACAGTGAAGAAGAGGAAATCGGATATGTGGTCTGGATCAATTACTGGTGTTGGTCAAATTTTTCTAAATGGTGTTGAAGAAGTTAGGAATGCTGTTAGAAAGGTATGTTTTGAATCTCGTCATCCATTCCACATTTTGAAATCTGAGCCGGGAAGGTATACTGTTTGCTGCAAGAATTACAAGACACATGCTTGTTTGTGGAGCTTCCATGATATATCTATTTCGAAAGATAATCAAATTTTTGAGGTGAAGAGGTATGTGGGAGAACATAATTGTGGAGCTGGCTATATGGATAAAGGTAATCTGGTTGTTCCAGCAAAGTTTGTGAAAAGTTTGGTTAGTGACATTGTTCGGATGCATCCTAAAAAGTCCGTAAAATCTGTTGTCGATGATTTCAAGGTCGACTGCGGTTTATCTGTTACATATGGACAGGCATACCACAGAATTAGGCTGGTGCACCAGGAAATATACGGAGATGATGTTAGATCTTACATTGACTTGTGTTGGTATGTCAACAAGGTAAAGGAAACCAATAATGGTTCCGTTATCGACTTCCAGAAAGATGATTCATCAATGAGGTTTGAGCGGCTTTTTCTTTCATATAGGGCTTGCGTAGAAGGCTTTCAATATTGTCGCCCAATGCTATATTTGGATGCTACTTTCCTTACAGGGAGGTTTAGAGGATGTTTGATGTCTGCTACAGCGAAGAATGGTAACCAACAGTTCTACCCTCTTGCATACGGTATAGTCTCAGGCGAAGATGGTGACAATTGGGAATGGTTCCTTAGAAATCTAAAGAATGTTGTTGGATGTAGTAGGCGTATTGTTTTTCTTTCGGATCAAGGCACCGATCTAGTTTCTGAAGTCCCTAAAGTGTTTCCTAATGATTACCATAGCTATTGCTATTATCACATGAAGAATAACATACCGCTGAAAGAGAAAGGAAATGAAAGAGTGTATCCGCATGTACTTGAAGCTTGGAGGCAAGCAGTATATGCTGTAACTCCAGGTGTGTTAATGAGACAGATGTATGCACATTTTCTATGCATTTACCATTAATTTAACACGGAGAATGACCATTCTCCGCGTCAGTAAGACGGAGAATAGTCATTCTCCGTATGTATTACACGGATAATGACCATTCTCCGTCCTGCATAGAACGGAGAATATCATTCTCCGTTAGCTTTTGAACGGAGAATGGTATTATCCGTCTTGCATAGTACGGATAATGTTCATTCTTCGTTTCCGTCACACGGAGAATGACCATTACCCGTCTTGCATAGAACGGAGAATATCATTCTCCGTTAGCTTTTGAACGGAGAATGACTATTCTCCGTCCTGCATAGAACGGAGAATATCATTCTCCGTTAGCTTTTGAACGGAGAATGACTATTATCCTTATTTTAAACACGGAGAATGCACTTATTTTTAATAATTTTGTGAATTGACCTAATTCTTTATTAATTATTTGTTTTTCTGTATAAAGGTGGGTATAGACAAGCAATCAAAAAGATTTATGATCTGAATTGTGGTCATGTTGTGAATTGGATGAATAAACAAAAACCTGATCACTGGTCAAACGCATTCTTTTCGGAATGTAGATACGGTGAGGTTGCTTCTAGTTGTGCAGAGTCATTCAATGCATGGATAAAGGCTGAAAAGAAATTGCCTATATCAGCAATTGTAAATGTCATCCGTGTGAAGATGATGAAGATGATTTCAGATCGCCACAAGGATGCAATTGGTTTGAATAGCAAATTGACTCCATACGCTGAGGATATGCTGAAGCAGCTTACAGATGATGGCATGTGTTATAGGGTATATCGGTCCGGTGATTTCGAATTTGAGGTGATCGCAGATACTTTCTCCCACATGGTGAATCTTCTTGATTGTCATTGTAGTTGTCGTAGATGGAAGGTATATAGATTCCCATGCAGCCATGCAATACAATGCATCAGAGTTGGTTCAGATAAATCTGTTTACGACTTTGTGGATCAGTATTGGACATCAGATTATTACCGGAAGTTATATTCATGTGCTATTTGTCCAGTTCCAGATTGTGAAAAACAGTTTGAAAATAATCCCACTGATGTTGTTCTACCCCCTATTCCGAAACGTTGTCCTGGACGACCAAAAGCGGACCGTTATAAGAGCAAATATGAGAACAAGGGAAAAGAGAAGAGAAAGATAAGGTGCCAGAATTGTTTTGAATTATGCAATCACAATCGCACCACTTGTCCTCTGCCTCCACGTGCTGCTACGGTGGTCGAGGGGGCAGCGCCCCCTCGTTAATATATACACATATATTCCTTCCTTTATATAATTGTTTTTTGAATACATATCTTATTACATTTTTTGATATCAATGGTAATAGTTTGAACTCTGCATATTTGATGTTTCACATATATATTAACAGCATAAGAACTTATTATCCGTTATACTCTCTGATTTTATAATGCATTGAATGACCATTCTCCATGATTTAACATGGAGAATGATCATTCCAAGCATTACATTTATATGTTAAAAACATATAACCATGAAAATGACTATTCTTCATGTTCAATTAACGAACATTTTTAGTTCATGTTTTCTGTATTTTTTAACACAGAATCAAACAACAGAACTTTAACAAAACAGATTTACATATAGAACAATGTATATATTAACTACACAGAAAATGTCATCCTCGAAATACACAGAAAGGGCATTCTCCGTGTAAAATTACACGGAGAATGATATTCTCCGTGTATTTTGACACGGATAATGATCATTCCCCGTGTTAGATATACGGAGAATGGCCATTTATAGGTCAAAATACAAGGAGAATGTCATTCTCCGTGTATTTTAACACGGAGAATAACATTCTCCGTGTAATTTAACATTGATAATAACATTCTCCGTTTAATTTAACACGGAGAATGCATTAACACGGAGAATTGCATTCTCCGTGTTAGACACACGGAGAATGGTCATTTCTAGGTCAAAATACACAGAAAATGTCATTCTCCGTGTGTATTAACACGGAAAATGTCATTCTCCGTGTTAGAAACACGGAAAATGGTCATTTATAGGTCAAAATACACAAAAAATGTCATTCTCCGTGTGTATTAACACGAAAAATGTCATTCTTCGTGTTAGAAACACGGAGAATGGTTATTTATAGGTCAAAATACACAGAAAATGTCATTCTCCGTGTAAAAGTAAACGGAGAATGTTCATTCTCCGTGTATTTTGACACGGAGAATGATCATTCTCCGTTTTAGTTACACGGAGAATGGCCATTTATAGGTACGGGCCACTTCCTATGCGCTTACTTGTTGTATGCGTCCATGCGCCCATTGCGTTGTATGCGCCCACAATGGCATATGCGCCCACGTGAAGAATCAGCTTCCTGCACACTATGCTAACACACTATGTTAATACACAGAATGTCATTCTCCGTGTATTTTAACACGAAGAATGAACATTCTCCGTGTTAGATAAACGGAGAATGACCATTCTCCGTGTCCGTGTATTTTAACACGGAGAATGGTCATTCTCCGTTTACTTTAACACGGAGAATGATCATTATCCGTGTTAGATACACGGAGAATGATATTTCTAGGTCAAAATAAACAGAAAATGTCATTCTCCGTATATTTTAACACGGAGAATGACATTATCCGTGTGTATTAATACTGAGAATGATCATTCTCCGTGTCAAAATACACGGAGAATGACATTCTCCGTGTCTAAAACACACGGAGAATGGCCATTTCTAGGTCAAAATACAAAGAAAATGTCATTCTCCGTGTATTTTAACACAGAATCAAACAACAGAACTTTAACAAAACAGATTTACATATATAGAACAATGTAAATTAGTCAAAAAATTGAGTTTCATTACAAAGGACAACAAATACATTACAAAAGAAACCTGACAGACAGAATATATATAAGGAATTTCTTAGCCAATTTACATTGTCATTTTCTTTTATGATACAAAAGGAATTGCACAGTCACTCATAAGCAAAAGCTTAGCCAAAGTTAACCTGCTCTTTACAATAATATCGTGAACTACTTTGTTTGTTTTCTTTTGTAAATCAAATGGAGCTTTCGACAAGTTTTCAATATAATACACAACATACAGCAGGCAGCTGGGTAATAGTTGCTGTGGGCAATCTTTACAAACCTTGAGCTCTGTTGTTTCATATTCCTGAATTGCTGGGCTTTTCTCCCTCATCAATGCAATCTTCTTCATTACAATTGGCTCGATTTTACTCTTCATGTATTTTGCATCCTGGATTCCCTTAGCGTCCGTGTTTTTCCGCAATGAGTTGTAGTGTGTCCAAACATAGGAGCTGAAGTTGAATGCCAGCAGTGTATAGTATTTATTCTCTTCACGGAAGAGTGGCACGAATAGCCATTCGATGTCATCCTCCAACTCCATGATAAAATCTTCTATTTCAGCTTTGAAATTGTACATTGCTCCAGATGTTGGTTTTACTACATCGACAAACTGAACGGTACGCTGTTTTCTAGAAAAAAAAATAAAAAACAAAAAACAAAAAATAATATCATAAGTTAGTTTTTTACAACAATATTAGTAGGTGTACACATTAATATTTATTTTTCAGTTTTGATTCTTACCAATGAATGGGGCATCATGATTGCAGGCCATTTATATTGTGCACCCTGCGAGCTTGACTGAATGGTACGTCTTGTATCGGCTTGTATTTCGTTCATAATCTTTATTAAGAAGTTCATAACATTGGCCTCTATTTCTTCCATATTTAATATGTCTTGTACTTCTTTAGCATTAAACATCAAGGTAACATCATTGTTTCTTCTTCTTATTTTACAATCTTCTGGAGCAGTTGGAAAGTATTGGTATACATTATCACTGCACATAAATTTAGTTTCGATTATGTTAATAATATAGGCTAATGATATAATTGTAAAAAAAAGTAACTCCAATAGAGAGAATGATCATTCACCGTTATGAATTGGACGGAGAATGACTATTCTCCGTTAAAATACACGGAGAATAAACATTCTCCGTTATGAATTGGACGGAGAATGACCGTTATGAATAGGATGCAGAATGACAATTCTCCGTCCAAATTACACGAAGAATATTCATTCTCCGTGTTAGATACACGGAGAATATTCATCCTCCGTTCAAATGACACGGAGAATGATTATTCTCCGTTGTGAATTGTACAGAAATTGGTTCAAGTTTAGAATACTCACGTTGGATACATCCTTCTTGGGTATACGATGCTCCTGTATAGATGCTTCAGCTGATCGTCTGCTTGGTTCCAAAGCCTGAGTTTTTGACATTGCATCAGCATTTTTCCCTCTTTCACTAGCTTGGCTGTTTGAGGAGATTCTTCTTCAAGTTCTTCAGTTTCTGACATCTTCTTTTTATCGTCTACCTTCTCGGGACTAGAAGGAGCTTTTCTTTTCTCACCAGAAGTTACTTTCTTATTGGGACTGGAAGGAGCTTTTCTTTTCCGACCAGCAGCTACATTCTTACTTGTTGTAGCATCAGCTGTTTTCTTCTTTTCCAATGTGGTAAAATCATCATCCGCTGGAGCATTTGATTGTTTTTTAATCCCTCCTGGTTTTCTTGCTCTTGTGTAATATTTTTGAGGAACTGCTTGAGTCTCCCCAAGCTGCAATGCTTTAGCCATTGCTTCGAGGTTAACAATTGTATCATTCTTCTGTTTGATTTCGTCATTCAATGATGCAACTTCCTCTAGAAGTTTGTTGTTATCATTAATGAACTTTTTATTCTCCTTTCTGAGATTGTCTGTTTTTTTTCACTGATATAAAAACAAACAACAACAAGAGGTATGATGTCAATATTATATAATCTTCTTTTTAAAAACAATAAAAATATTATTATCCGTTTACTTTAATCCGGAGAATGTCCATTCTCCGTGTCAAAGTAAACGAAGAATGATCATTCTCTGTTAGACTTACAAGGAGAATGGGCATTCTCCGTATAACATAAACGGAGAATGACTATTCTCCGTGTTAAGATACACGGAGAATGACTATTCTCCGTGTCAAAAATACACGGAGAATGTCATTTCTAGGTCAAAATACAAGGAGAATGTCATTCTCCGTGTTAAGCTAAACGGAGAATGTCTTTTCTAGGTCAAAATACAAGGAGTGACATTCTCCGTGTATTTAACATGGAGAATGATCATTCTCCGTGTATTTTGACACGGAGAATGTCATTCTCCGTGTCAAAAAACACACGGAGAATGGCCATTTCTAGGTCAAAATACAGAGAATGTAATTCTCCGTGTTAAAATACTAGCAGAGAATGTCATTCTCCGTGTCAAAACACGCGGAGGATGACGTTCTAAGTGTGTATTAACACGGAGAATGACATTCTTCGTGTATTTTAACATGGAGAATAACATTATCCGTGTTAGAAACACGGAGAATGATCATTTCTAAGTCGAAACACACAGAAAACGTCATTCTCCGTGTACTTTGACACGGAGAATGACATTCTCCGTGTTAGATACACATAATTACAAATTAAAATTTTGAAAAATAGAATATTTTACCTTTTAGAAGTAGTTCCTCAACACGTTGACGAAGCTTCTCATTATTAGCAGTAAGCTCATATTTCTGCTTTCTCAGGGAGTCTAGTTCCTGTTCTGACCCCTTTGCCTCCAGTTCTTCAACTCTTCTACGGAGTTTCTCATTATCAGCAATAAGGAGCGATTTCTCGTTCCTTATAGAGTCTAACTCCTTCTCCAAGCCATCAGTAACGAGCTCCACAGCACGTTGTTGGGCTACATCTGCCTCTAGTTTTTGGGCTCTTTCTTGGAGTTGCTCATTCTCAGCGATAAGCTGAGATTTCTCCTCCAAGACACGCAACATATCTTCATTCTCAGCTGTGTTTGTTGCTTGTGCTTGGGCTTCAGCTTGTGGTTCTTCTTCATCAACAGCATTATCTCCACCTTCTATACTATGCTGCTCTGCTGGGTCTTCTACTTCTTCAACAGTCAATCTAACAAAATCTTTGAATATCAATTCAGAATTCGTTTGAGCCCCTTGATATTCATTTTTGAGGTATATCGAGATTCTATTCCCATCCCATGTATAGAATCTCGGGTATGCGCTTATTGGTTTGCACTTCCTTTCTAACAGTTGACTGTGCTCTGCAAACCAATACAAGAAATATATCGTACAACCTTCAATCTTCTTGTACGATATCTCAATGTCCCCATCTTCAGCTTTTGTAACAGCCCTCTTTATGCTGTCCATGACGTACCCCAAAATAATCCGTGGCCAACAGATGCTTTTTATAACATCTATGCTCTCCACCAGAGCAAAGAACTTGTACGGCAAGTTCGACCCACCCATTCTGGTGAAGAATGCTGTTTGGCACAAGTTGAATACTATTAACTTGGCCAACTCATCAGGACTTGCATTTCTGTCCCCCAACAGCTCTAAGATCATTTTCTTAACTTCTGCATTTGAGACTTCTGCATTTTTTCCCTTGGAATTTGTCAGCAATCTTTTGAAGTGTTCTGTACACATGCTGAATGAGTCTGCTGGTGGAGGGGTCTTCTGTTTTTCAGTGATGATCTTTAGATACTTCTTATCAACTTCACTGTCATCATTCATTGGCAGACCGAAAATGGTTGCCATCTCATCAGCAGTTGGTGCTACCTTGACACTGCTGCTCAATTGGAAATATCCAATGCCATCTTCTTCCAAGTAAGTCCCCATCAGGTTCTCCAGACCTTGTGTGACTTTAGATAGTTCTGCCTTTTTCACCTTGGATCTGTAGAATACATCTACAAAATTGTAGAATCCAACATTCTTCAAGGTTTCAATAATTGCTTCAGGCAAATGGCCACACTTTTCCTTCACCTCATCCATAAGAGAGAGTATTGGGGTGAATGTTGCACGAAAAAGTCTTTCTTCTTTGTTCCTGACAGTTTTTTTTTCCTAAAAAAAACAACAATTACATTTACGTCAACATTCTTCTTTATTATAATAAGGAGAATGACCATTCTCCGCTATTCAACCACGGAGAATGATCATTCTCCGTGTCAAAATACACGAAGAATATCATTCTCCGTGTATTTTTACACGGAGAATGATCATTTCTAGGACAACATACACAGAAAATGTCATTCTCGGTGTATTTTAACACTGAGAATGAGCATTCTCCGTTTACTTTGATACGGAGAATGGTCATTCTCCGTGTTAATACACGGAGAATGGCCAGTTCTAGGTCAAAATACAAGGAGGATGTCATTCTCCGTGTATTTTAACACGGAGAATAACATTCTCCGTGTTAGAAACACGAAGAATGTTCATTCTCAGTACAAAATACACAAAAAATGCCATTCTTTGTGTATTTTAACACGGAGAATAACATTCTCCGTGTTAGAAACACGGAGAATGCCTCATTTCTAGAACAAAATACACAGAAAATGACATTCTCCGTGTGTTTTAACACGGAGAATGGTCATTCTCCGTGTTAGATACACGGAGAATGGCCATCTCTAGGTCAAAATACAAGGGAAAATGCCATTCTCCGTGTATTTTAACACGGAGAATAACATTCTCCGTGTTAGATACACGAAGAATGGCCATCTCTAGGTCAAAATACAAGGGAGAACGCCATTCTCCGTATATTTTAACACGGAGAATAACATTCTCCGTGTTGGAAACACGAAGAATGCTCATTCTCAGGACAAAATACAAGAAAATGCCATTCTCCGTGTATTTTAACACGGAGAATAACATTCTCCGTGTTAGAAACACAGAGAATGCTCATTCTCAGGACAAAATACACAGAAAATGCCATTCTCCGTGTGTTTTAACACGGAGAATGGTCATTCTCCGTGCTAGATACACGGAGAATGGACATCTCCAGGTCAAAATACAAAGGAAAATGCCATTCTCCGTGTATTTTAACACGGAGAATAACATTCTCCGTGTTAGATACACGGAGAATGGCCATCTCTAGGTCAAAATACAAGGGAGAATGCCATTCTCCGTGTATTTTAACACGGAGAATAACATTCTCCGTGTTAGATACACGGAGAATGCTCATTCTCAGGACAAAATACAAGAAAATGCCATTCTCCGTGTATATTGACACGAAGAATAACATTCTCCGTGTGTATTAATACGGAGAATGATCATTCTTCGTGTCAAAAAACACGGAGAATAACATTCTCCGTGTCAAAAACACACGGAGAATGGCCTTTTCTAGGTCAAAATACAAAGAAAATGTCATTCTCCGTGTATTTTAACACGAAGAATGTAATTCTCAGTGTTAAAAACACGGAGAATGTTCATTTCTATACCAAAATACACAGAAAATGTCATTCTCCGTGTGTTTTAACACGGAGAATGTCATTCTCCGTGTGTTTTAATACGGAGAATATTCATTCTTTGTGTTAGATACACGGAGAATGACCATTTCTAGGTCAAAATACAAGGGAGAACGCCATTGTCCGTGTATTTTAACACGGAGAATGGCCATTTCTAGTTCAAATGACACAGAAAGGGCATCCTCCGTGTATTTTATAGACGGAGAATGATCATTCTCATTTGTCGCGTCAATATAAATGGAGAATGAACATGACTCAAAGTTTTACCTTTTTTTTCCCTTCTTCTTGATCTTCTTCTTCTCCTCCTGCTACTTCTTGTTCTTGTTGTTCTTGATGTTCTCCGTGTTCTTGTTCTTCTACTTCTTCTTGCACTTCTTTTTCTTTTGTGATGTTTCGTTTACGAGCAATCCTCTTAACTTTCACCCCTTGTTTCTTTTGTTTTCCAACATCTACTTGTTCTCCGTCTTTTCTAACTCGGTCTACATCCATTGATGATGATTGCGACATTGTGTGAAACTTACGAATGGAGATTCGCTGGCGCTTTCTTGTAAGAAATTTCTAAGATTTTTGGAGGAGATGACCTAAAATCGAAAGCGAACAGAGTATGGAAGAGGAGGGAGCGATCGAAACATTTTTTGAAGAGTTGCTGGGTTTGTATGTAATTCTCCCACTTCTGGAATCGAACCGTTTTTCTGAAGAGTTGCTGGGTTTGTGGATATTCTTAATAAATTAGAAGGGCAAAAGGGTCATGCCGTCCCCTTTTATATATTTTTAAGATAATGCTGGGCACGCGATCAAAGTTTCTTTTGCGGTGGGTTTTTCATAAAACTTTTTAAATTTTTGGGCATTTCGTAAATTTCCCCTTCGATAAAGGACCTATGAATTTATTGCGAGGAAACTGAAATAGAAAAGGATTATTTTAATTGCTAATTTGTGGTGACTTTTTGTAGTGTCTTAGGTGTGTTTGGTACTAGCGAACAGTGGAAGGAAAAAAAAAGATTGGAGGAAAAAAAAAGATTGGAGGAAAAAAAAAAGAAAAGGGAATGATACATTTTGTCTTATTTGGTAGAGAAAAAAAAAGTGGAGAGATTAGTTTTTCCTTCTAATCTAATTAATCCATCCAAATGTGGAGAAAAAGTAGAAGGAAAAGTGGATGCTGATCTTAATTTACAATTATACCATATAAGAATTATATTATTTTAAAATAGTTAAATAAAGTTAAATGGTAATAAATATTGTTAGTTGAGGATATAATTGGTAAAGTCTATATTTTTATTTTCGTTCCTTCTATTTTTGTTTACATACCAAATAAAAGAAAGTGTATCACTTCCATTTTCCTCCCATCATACCAAACACAAATGAAGAAAATAGTATTTTTCTTCCATATGGATGAAAAATGTATCTCTTTGTTTTTTTTCTTCCTTCCACTTTTCAATCCTTTCTACCAAACACAGCCTTAGAAGCAAGCCGGAATTAAATCCCAGTCATCTTTGGTAGGACACATATGCATGGGTTGGGTCCTATTAATGGACGACCCCGAGTAAAATAACAAAAAATAATAATAATAATCATCTACGTAATCAGTAATCAGGGGTGTCTTTTATGTAGTAATTTGGATGTTATGTAACACCGGGTTGGCTTGCTATTGCCTCAAACATTTGCAATTCTAGATAGACCTTTTCTCAAAGGTTACTATTAGTTTCAAAACTCAAATCAACATTTTTCAAAAGAATAGTATGACGAACATTTCGAATAAGTGCAAATTCAAACTAACCATTTAACTCTAAGAACATAAACATCCTAGCATAGTTTGTTTGCGATGTGGGCCAGTAGGTGGAGATAGCATTGCGATGTGGGCCAGTAGGTGGAGATAGCATTGTGATTGGATGGATTTGATCCCATGGAAAAATATATTATTCCTTCTAATTATGGTGAGAGTTTTAAAAATATATTGTTCAAGATGCTAACAGGTTGTATTTTAAATGAAAATCAAACTAACTCTAAGTTTCCACCACAACCACTAATGTCGCTGCTGCCACTGATCAAACAAAAACATGCGTGAAACATATTACCTCCAGGTTAATTATCGTAGTATAAAGTCTAGAAATGGAATTGAAATAAGTGACATGGAAACTCGATATCGTCTCTCTCGGCTGAATGATTTGTCGTCTTTAAATCTCTTGGTTCCCGAAACATATCTTAGATGGCAGAACGATCAAAAACAGAGATCACATGCAAACAAGTATGCTTCTCTGTTATGAGTTTTAGGACTTCGAAGATTCGTGCAAACACATTTGCTCTTCAAGGGTAAAGTGCATTTAAACCCTCCTTAGAGTTGCCTCGTTCCCAAAATAAGACTCCTTAGACCAAAAATGCAGTTCGGCCCCCCTTAGTTCGCCCGCGCGAGCGATTTACCCCCTACCGTCTATTTTGCCGTTAAATGGCTGTTAACTTTCAAAAAAAAATTAAAAAAATACCGAAACTACCCCTCCCCTATTTTCCTACCAGCCCCCCCTCCCTACCCCCCTTCATCGGCCAGCCCCTCCGCCGGCCGGCCTCCTGCCCCCGACCGCCCCCCCTCCTTCCTCCGCCAGCCCCCCTCCCTCCGACCCCCCCTCCTTCCCCCGACCCCTTCCTCCCTCCACCGGCCAGCCCCTCCGCCGGGCGGCCTCCTCCCCCTTCCTCCTTCCTCCGCCAGCCCTTCCGACCCTCCCTCCTCCTCTCTCCGCCAGCCCCCCTGACCCCCGACGCCCCCTCCCCCCTCCCCCCCCTCCTCCCTCCGCCGACGAGCCCCCCTCCTCCCTCCGCCGGCGAGCTTCCCTCCCCCCACCCTGTCACGCCCCGCTCCCGTAGGAGCGATCGTCCTCGCTAAGGCGTGATGCCGCACGAGCCTAGATTGCGCTCGTGCAAGGCGGGTTCCATAACGGCCGATTTAAGCGGCTGCGACGAGGTCGTCGCACAGAAGTCCCATGCAGAGACATTGAATCATAGCAGCAGAATTTAGAACAAAACACAAGTCATTACAAAACACTCTTTTATTGATATTGAAACATAGATTACAATAGGGCGTAAGGCCAAGATTACAATCACTCAAGCTCACTCTTCTCACATTTTATAAGTTCACTCAGCTCTCTCTCTTCTCTCAATTACAAGTCTTGATCCAGCGGAAGCTTCGGAAGGCGATGTCCATACATTATGTCCTGTATAAGTCTTTTACTCCATGCGGCTGCACGCTTCGAGTCGCCAAGGAACTCCGTGCCTCGACGCATCCAAGTGAGCCCCGCGCCACGAGCTTCTACCTGTGCCTGCACATGTAAACTATGTGGGTGTCAGTACTCAACTGTACTGGTGGAATGAGCTCCTCGCCCACCCATACAAAACCAACACGTTTACTTTACTTTTGTACAACATAGTCCCCTTTTATATTGTCTTTCTACTCTTGCCTTAGGATCAGTTCTATGACCGACGCCTTGCCTATTTGTGTCTTTAGACCATCTCGTGCTCGCAACAACAATGTCGACTCAAACAACGTTAACCTATCAAGTCGTGCTTGCCTTTTGGCCAAAATCAGAGACGCACTACGCGGTAGTACCCAATTTTCCTTAATACCGTGCTACAATTCCCTTGTGTCGTGCCTCACAACTCAGTGCAACTCAACCGTATCGCCGCCCCGCGGCCACCCTTTGTTACTTTGATCGCCAACTGACCCAATTAAGACTTGTGGGTTAAGTGTCACTCGACTGACCTTGCCTTGCAGCGGTTTTCCGACTTAAACTTAAACAACTCAACCAACTTATGCAAACTTATATGCCAACAACTCAAGACTCGATGCCACATCTCGTGCCGAAACACGTCGCCTATGTTGTATCCATCCTTAAGCCCAAACATTTGTATTCTAACTTGTACCCACATTCAGCAACTCAACTCAATCCAAAGGCATACACGCGGTTAGCCGCTATTTGCCGACATCTATATGAATTGGTCACTGACCCCTAGAGCCATCGTGGACTCCTCTTAGCTTTTGTTAGACGGGCGCCCCTTTCAGCGCAAGGTAGCTAGCCCCGCTGCAAGTCCCCGCCTAACCCGTGCCAAAAGCACAACTAAATTAATTATTTTCTAATGCCCGCATCGGTCCCGAGGCCCCGGGTTACCGTACGGGGAAACTCTCACCTTGTCGACAAGTTGTCCATGACCATGCAAGACTCGACTCAAACTGACGTCTCACACAGTCATGCTACCTCTAGTGTCACCATTTCTTTCAGGGCTAAGTTCAATATTTCTTTTATGAGACCGCATTGCCGACATGTAGCCGCGAGCATACTTCTTTCTTATGAGACCGCCTCGCCGACATGTAGCCGCGAGGCCTCGTCGACATGTAGCTGCGAGCATACTTCTTTCTTGCCCTATCATTTTACTCAACTCAAGAACAACTATTCACAACACTTTCCAAACTCAATAAATCAACCGTGGCCCGTGCCTTAAAACTCTAGGACCGTGCCATCGTGTCTCAAATCGACTTCTGATTTACGCGACGCTATCTCCCAAGTCATACTTCATGTGACGGGCCTTGGGATCGTGGGACTATTTAACTTGACAACCGCAGAAAGAGCAGGACATCACTAGAAATGACTTAGGTCGATCGGCGTAACTTTGCCTAACTTAATCGAGCCTATAACTTGACTCAAGGGACGAGCAAAGGCTATGCCAAGCCTTGCATTATAGAAACGTGCATGCTTTGTCGAGCATTTACGCGGGCAACGCCTATGACTTAGGCCAACTCAAGTGTCGGGACAATTCGACGGGACCGTGCATGCTTTAACAAGCATTCACGCAGGCGACGCCTATGACTTAGGCTATTTCATAACTTTGTGTCGAAGACCAACTTTCCTTCTCCCAAGCCACGGGACGAAGGACCGAGTGTCATTTTTAAAACACGTCGTGCACCAGCTCTAAGCCGACCGTGGGACGTTTTTCCATATTCTAACTCGATTCGGTCCATCGGAATTATTCCCTTAGCTATGTGGATTCGTAGCTTTTATTATTAAGCCTACTTGTGCAAGTTGAAAATATACGATTTATTATGTGAAGGCAAAGATGAGGCAAGTTCATCGAAACTACCCTACCTGAGCAAGCGGTCGCCTTGACCGAGATGTCTTCGAGTTGCCGTTGTAAGGCTAAGTCCGAACGCCGTCGGCATTTTGATTTCTCCGATTGACTGAGCGGGACGGGGCACTACATCATACACCACTCAGAAAAAGTTTTGTCCTCGAAACTAACTGAGTACTTACTTATTTACTTATCACTTTACTCGACATTCAAGAACTCTCGCACACACTACGCCTATGCGTTTCCTCAATCCGAGCCACGCTCGCACTATCCTCAATCTTTTCCTTAAAACTCTATTTTGAAATCCTCAACACCCTTCCATTCCTCTAGTTCACTCGATTCAACATATCACTTAGTTGGATCGTGCACATATTCTAGGCGTCCCCAAAATACATGCATTTCAGCTAAGCCTCGTGATATAGAATCCACCATCACCACTCGAGTCGGATCGTGCACATATTCGGGCGCCCATGATATACGTGCATGTCAACCGAGACTCGCAAGTGGTGCCTCCGTAACTTCTATCGCTTCGCGCTCGGACGTCTGCCTAACCGCTTTTTGCTATGTCTTTTGGCTAAGGTTATTCGTCAGCATTGGAATCATAGTTCCCAAACAACAATATCAACACTGACCCCATCCTAAGGTCAAACCAAGTTGATAGTACGGGGTTTTCTACTCAAGCTCGCATCACTCCGATTTCTAAACATCGAGCATCGATCTCCTACGCACATCCCAACATTCGTCGCACGGGGTCTGAGTCATTCAGCAAAGCCGTCCTACTTCAACTTACGTTCAACCAAATTTTATGACGTATCAATATCGCTCGTTCAACAAACCATCTTGCATAGACTATCTCTTCGAACACGTTCGACATAATCCGCCTATCAATCCTTCTAAGTTAAGCACGCTAAGACACGATTCATCTCTAACCCATAATTCATATTTCATATTTCCTAAGTCATTCATCCCAATTCACGTATTCGATCACGAGGTCATCTGACTTAACAATATGTTGCGCCCCGATCTCACGCGAGTCAGATTATCCACGGTGGGCACGAATCACCATGCACGCTCCCGCGAGATAATCATTCTCATCGGGACGTAACTCTTGTTTTGTGTCTAGACTAATTCATTCTCGATGCGCGGATTGGACTAACTCCATCCTCAAGTTTCACTCATTCGCCAATCATAAGTCCGACAATCCTCGAGTCCACCTTCGCATCAAGCCAACAAGTCGAGACAATCAATGTTGCTGCGTCCTGATTTTCCTAGTTCGATCATTCCCGCGACATGAATCACCATGTCAACACTCACGCGGAACGATTGCCCCAAATCCGACGCAACGCATGTGCGAGGCTAGAGTTGCACTCACGCAAGACAAGATCGTCGACGTTATGGTTATCCACGTAACCATCAAAACACAATCATTTTCATCCAACATTCATTTCGATCAAAATCCTAAGCATAGCATCCAACCGAGCAATAACACTTGCACGATCATCATTTGCCGAGTCAGAGTACCCCCGAGTTATCGTATATCATCTTTGATACGCCTCAATACCATCGACGATATACGTAACTTGACGATCTTCGTTTGCAACGAATTCTGCGTCGTACGAATGATGCTATCGTCCGACTGGATAATCTCCTCGACATTCAATTCAAGTTTGATCATTATCCCTCGAATCCTTCACAACATCAATTTTCTTAATCAATCGATCGACATCCCTAAGGCTATCGCATATACCACTCAGGGATGAAGTCATTCAACAAATTCTCAACTTATCATTCGAATCAAAATCTACTTCTTTAAATCCCATTCGAACCATTCCTCGAATTCCAAGCATGCTCATCTATATCGCATCGACGTTATCGCCGCTCGATAGCACCCCTATCGATAGTCGACTCACTTTACTCAATCGAGTTCAACTCATTCTCGTCCGACACAATTTGAATCCCGCACTCGACTTTTCTAAGGTCGACGCAACTTTGGTGTATATGCCCAGCCCGACTTAGCCAACCGTGCTTACGCGAACCATCTTTTTGTTTTGTTGTCAAAAAACTGTTCTCCTACGTTTTTGCAAAATAGATAGACTTATTGTATGGACATCCCGTGGGACAATTAAGAGAGAGCGCACCAACGATATCAACTTGCGGAAGCAACAGAGTTTGCAGAAACAACGAGTTAAAGAATTCAATCGATAGTCCAAGGACGTAAAGCCGTGCTCTGATACCATTATGTCACGCCCCGCTCCCGTAGGAGCGATCGTCCTTGCTAAGGCGTGATGCCGCATGAGCCTAGATTGCGCTCGTACAAGGCGGGTTCCATAACGGCCGATTTCAACGGCTGCGACGAGGTCGTCGCACAGAAGTCCCATGCAGAGACATTGAATCATAGCAGCGGAATTTAGAACAAAACACAAGTCATTGCAAAACACTCTTTTATTGATATTGAAATATATATTACAATGGGGCGCAAGGCCAAGATTACAATCACTCAAGCTCACTCTTTTCACATTTTACAAGTTCACTCAGCTCTCTCTCTTCTCTCAATTACAAGTCATGATCTAGCGGAAGCTTTGGAAGGTGATGTCCATACATTATGTCCTGTATAAGTCTTTTACTCCATGCGGCTGCACGCTTCGAGTCGCCAAGGAACTCCATGCCTCGACGCATCCAAGCGAGCCCCGCGCCACGAGCTTCTACATGTGCATGCACATGTAAACTATGTGGGTGTCAGTACTCAACTGTACTGGTGGAATGAGCTCCTCGCCCACCCATACAAAACCAACACGTTTACTTTACTTTTGTGCAACATAGTCCCCTTTTATATTGTCTTTCTACTCTTGCCTTAGGATCAGTTCTATGACCGACGCCTTGCCTATTTGTGTCTTTAGACCATCTCGTGCTTGCAACAACAATGTCGACTCAAATAACGTTAACCTATCAAGTCGTGCTTGCCTTTCGGCCAAAATCAGAGACGCACTACGTGGTAGTACCCAATTTTCCTTAATACCGTGCTATAATTCCCTTGTGTCGTGCCTCACAACTCAGTACAACTCAACCGTATTGCCGTCCCGCGGCCACCCTTTGTTACTTTGATCGCCAACTGACCCAATCAAGACTTGTGGGTTAAGTGTCACTCGACTGACCTTGCCTTGCGGCGGTTTCCGGACTTAAACTTAAACAACTCAACCAACTTATGCAAACTTATATGCCGACAACTCAAGACTCGACGCCACATCTCGTGCCGAAGCACGTCGCCTATGTTGTATCCATCCTTAAGCCTAAACATTTGTATTCTAACTTGTACCCACATTCAGCAACTCAACTCAATCCAAAGGCATACATGTGGTTAGCCGCTATTTGCCGACATCTATATGAATTGGTCACTGACTCCTAGAGCCATCGTGGACTCCTCTTAGCTTTTGTTAGACGGGCGCCCCTTTCAGCGCAAGGTAGCTAGCCCCGCTGCAAGTCCCCGCCTAACCCGTGCCAAAAGCACAGCTAAATTAATTGTTTCCTAATGCCCGCATCGGTCCCGAGGCCCCGGGTTACCGTGCGGGAAAACTCTCACTTTGTCGACAAGTTATCCATGACCATGCAAGACTCGACTCAAACTGACGTCTCACACAGTCATGCTACCTCTAGTGTCACCATTTCTTTCAGGGCTAAGTTCAATATTTCTTTCTTATGAGACCCCCTCGCCGACATATAGTCGCGAGCATACTTCTTTCTTATTAGACCGCCTCGCTGACATGTAGTCGCGAGGCCTCGCCGACATGTAGTCGCGAGGCCTCGCCGACATGTAGTCGCGAGCATACTTCTTTCTTGCCCTATCATTTTACTCAACTCAAGAACAACTATTCACAACACTTTCCAAACTTAATGAATCAACCGTGGCCCGTGCCTTAAAACTCTAGGACCGTGCCATCGTATCTCAAACCGACTTCCGATTTATGCGACGCTATCTCCCAAGTCATACTTCATGTGACGGGCCTTGGGATCGTGGGACTATTTAACTTGACAACCGCAGAAAGAGCGGGACAGCACTAGAAATGACTTAGGTCGATCGACGTAACTTTGCCTAACTTAATCGAGCCTATAACTTGACTCAAGGGACGAGCAAAGGCTATGCCAAGCCTTGCATTATGGAAACGTGCATGCTTTATCGAGCATTTACGCGGGCAACGCCTATGACTTAGGCCAACTCAAGTGTCGGGACAATTCGACGGGACCGTGCATGCTTTAACAAGCATTCACGCAGGCGACGCCTATGACTTAGGCTATTTCATAACTTTGTGTCGAAGACCAACTTTCCTTCTCCCAAGCCATGGGACGAAGGATCGAGTGTCATTTTCAAAGCACGCCGTGCACCAGCTCTAAGCCGACCGTGGGACATTTTTCCATGTTCTAACTCGATTCGGTCTATCGGGATTATTCCCTTAGCTATGTGGATTCGTAGCTTTTATTATTAAGCCTACTTGTGCAAGTTGAAAACACGCAATTTATTATGTGAAGGCAAAGATGAGGCAAGTTCACCGAAACTACCCCACATGAGCAAGCGGTCGCCTTGACCCAGATGTCTTCGAGTTGCCGTTGTAAGGCTAAGTCCGAACGCCGTCGGCGTTTTGATTTCTCCGATTGACTGAGCGGAATGGGGCACTACACACCCCTCCTCCCTCCGCCAGCGAGCGTCCGCCCCCACCACTGGAGAGAGAGGGGGAAAGAGTGAGGGAGGGGCAAAATCGTCTTTTTAGATGATTTTTAACGGCGGGGGGTGTTTTGAGCATTTTTGTAACATTTTAGGTTTTTCGAATCATGGAGTCTTTAATTGCATTTTCGTAACATCTAAGGGAGGTTTAGTTGTACTTTACCCGCTCTTCAAAGAACCTTAAGCAGTTGTAGGGACCACTATGATCTTCTGATTACAACTCTGTTTAAACTGACAGAAACCACTTCTCGTTCTTTCTTGCAATCACAGTTGTAGACAGACAGAACGGATTACAATAGTTTAGAAGAAAGAGAGTAGGAGAAGATGAAACAATCGTTGGTGGGGTGATGAAGATCATCATTGCTCAAAGTAATCACCCCTACGAGATCTGCTCCCAGGAACCAACAACTTCAGATATGAACTTCTGGAACGCTCGTTGTCACCTCCTTGGTGGACTCGTACGAACTCCTCTGGACTCCAATGGCGGCCACCACAACTGTAACCCCTTGTTTTCAAAATCTCGATTATTTTTATTTTTTCCAAGATCCTAAATTTTATAATTATTATTTTTGAGAATTATTATCATTGGTAACTATTTAGAAGCCTATTATTTTTTTAATATTTTATAATTATTTATTTGGAAGTTATTTTATATTTTTGCCAAAGGATGACAATTTTCTAATTAAAATGACAAAGTTATAAATATTAGGAAAGGGGGTGGCTTTATTAGTAATTGTTAGGATTCCATAGTTGAATGCTAAACCACAAGTATTATGTAGGGTCCTGCTCCCATTGGGGCGACGCACTATGTAATAGACTTGTAGCAAATCAGACTTAGTCGGGAATATAGATGGCTAGTCTGACTCAGCGACGAGTTTGATATACAAAAACCTTTTTGGCATCAAATAAAATCGATTTTGACGAATGATATGAAAGTCGTTCCAACAAATGGATCGGCTTCAGTTGGAAGAAGTCCTAGACGCAGTAGATTGTATCTTGGCAAGTGGGCTCCATATAGGAGTCCCTTCGACAGGATCAGTATGTTATTGGTTTTCTTGGATTTTTTTGATATTTTGCTACTTGGTTTTGATGAGTGTGCTTTCGCGTCAATTTTTGAATGCGCCTTTGGGAATATCGAAGGGAAAGAATTGAAGAAGGATTCTAATATGATATTTGCGCCATTGTAGGAGTTCGTGTAATTGACATTTGATTATTATGAAGCAATCTCTTACTCTCGACGTATTTTTTTTAGGTGGGTGGTTCGGCCCCTTCTGTTCTACTCATTTTCGTCAAGAAATTCTTAATGTTCAAACGTTCAAATCGATGATGTTGGTTGAATATATGATGTGCCACTAAGATAAAGAACATGGGATAACTGTAATGTAACTAGTATAAACTAGGCCTAGAGACATTAACTTAATGCCTCGCATCGAGGCGGGCAGTTTGGTTCGAAACCGAGAAAACTGTTGAAAGGAAAGGACATTAAAGCATCGATTAGTGGCATAGTGCCTCAGGGTATTTGGTGCCTGCGAGTAGCCAAATCAGAACATACGACTTTGAGGCAAAGGATGAATTGTTGCATGAGTTATGGATTATATTGCTTAATTCTGTTTATGTCATGCATCTGCCGCATAGATAAAATTATTCACACATTCGCATGGTCATGAACAACTTCTGCACAGGGTTAGCTTTCTTCGAAATTGTATCCGAGGCAATGGAACCAAAATTACCTAGGAGAAAATTATTAATCGTGCATGGCACGAGGTATTACGTACGGGACCTCCAACCGAGCTTGCAACCCAGGCTAATAGGGCGCATCATAATGCTACGTAATCATCCTTCATGGTGTCGGTATATCACCAATGACCTTATATAAGATAGATTGCATGCTCACCTATTGTCTTGTGCAGGTGGTAAGTATTATATCTGTTTTATGTAGGAATGAGCACGATCGTTATAAGAAATGTTAAGAATTACTATGTTGTTTACTACTTTAAGTTATGCCATCAATATGAACTACAAACCATATAGTTCTAAATAGAAAGACAACTTTGATGTATGTAAATCCTTAATAAGTAGTGTCGGTTTAGACAAGTGGGTTCGTCCTGCGCGCTCACTAGTGCATTTCCAAGTGTACTAATCCCCAACTCCGACGTGACGAGCATACTACGTGAGCACGAAACTAGAATGAAGATGAAGAAAGGGAAGCGGCTCGAAGCTCTCTCAGTTTGAAGTATTTTGAAGCCAATTCATCTCGAAAGCTTTTAGTTTCAATGTATAAAGGGGCATGAATGTATGGGACGACAAGGATTATTTCATAGCAGCTTGTCGAATGTATACTTTTATGTTCAAAGAATGTAAGCCGCAATGGCATTTGTAATGCAAATATGTTCTTGCCCTTTGTGGCAAGCTATCAATGAAAAGCTGATTTACTTCATATATTATGTCTTCAAATATCTACACCATTTAATTTTAACTTGTTATCTCAGAATAATTATCAAATGCACGTTCTTGCCTTATACAAGTCCAATATAGACTTGTACGACATCACGCCCCAGCGAGAACGATCGATTCATCTAGAATTGATGCGAGGATGAACAATTCGGCGAATCGGGACGTGACAAATTGGTATCAGAGCACGGTTCACATATCAGACCTTTCGTAAATATATTTTTTAGATGTTGCATATGATGCATAAAATAATCGTTCTATACAGATAAGCACGTAGATATTTTCAAGAATATTAACGGTTTTATTCAATTTTGTAGGGATGACTAGAAGAACGGGTGTCCCCGTTGTCAACGCTACACTAATTAGCGCAGACAGCACCGAGGAGGCGACGCCTAGCAAATCTACCATGGAGCGATTGTTGACCCTCATGGAAGTCCAACAACGCCAGGCGGAGATGCAACAACAACAACTGCAGGATCAAATCCAGGCTCAGTTCGATGCCCAACAAAAACAGATGGATGCACTGAATCGGATCATGAGCGCCATGAAAACCCAGCAGAATTCAACGACTGCGGCATCCAAAGAAGAAGAAGAAGAGGAAGTGCAACCAGTAACGATGAAGTCTCTGTCTTCCTCCTCCATGTTCAAAGCAATTGAGTTCAAGAAGATGAACCTGCCTGAATTCAACGATCGAGTGAAACCCAATGAGATCATGAGATGGCTAGCGAAGATTGAGGGCATGTTTAGTCTTCTCAACATCAAGGGATCCAAAAGAGTGGCGTGTGCAGCCTTGCAGCTACACTTGAGGGCCTACAACTGGTGTAAAGTAAAGAAACATGAGATCTACGAAGTCGACCCCTATACCATAATCTCGTGGAAGACGTTTAGCAAAGCCTTCTTGGAACAATACATCCCTCGCACCATCCACTGACAAAAAAGAAGGCAAATTCATGTCCTTGAAGCAAGGCAATATGTCAGTCGACGATTATGACGCGAAGTTCGCAAAACTGCGAAGTTTGCTAGGGTCTTCCTGTCGAACAAGGAGGTGTGGTGTGAGCGCTTCGAACATGACCTGAACGATGATCTTCGTAGGGACGTTATGAACCAAAAATGTCAGACTTACAGAGAATCCTACGACGCTACACAAGATAGCGAGCGAATCTTCGGCCTGGCATCACGGAGGGTAGTGCTAGTTGTCCGTAAAAACTTCAACAAGCGTCCTTACGACAAAGGAGGATCCGGAGTACCGAAGTGCTAGAAAACGTTCAGAACCGGGGCCTATATCCCGGATAGGGGTGAGTGTGAGACTCGTCTCACAGTATCGGTATTTATATACGGATACGTATTTTGCAGTGTATTTCGTATTTTTTTAGTTTTCGTAATGCTTTAAAAATTTTCCTAACTTATAGATTTTTCCTTGGCCGGCATACCGCCAGTATACCGGAGTATACCGACGGTATACCGTCCAGACAGATTTTCCACATTTTAGATATTTTCGATTTCAGATATTTTTATAAATAGTGTTTTCGATATTTTTGTGAATAGTATTTTGGATATTTTGATGAATAGTATTTAGATATTTTCATGAATAGTGTAGATGCACCCTATTACCCATTGGATATTTGGTTTTGTTTGGATGGTTATGATTGACTTAGATTTTGACATGGATCACGATCCAACGGCTAAGATTAATTCTCCCTTCTATATATACCATTTCACTTTCTCTCTCCTCTCTCTTTTTATTCTCTTCACTCTCTCTTCATTTCTTTTTCCCTTCTCTCCCCCTTAGAGCTTGCCAAGAGCTTGGCCTTGAGGCCTTGGGTGTGGTGTCTAACCCCCTAGGAGGAGGAGTAGAAGATTAGGCTTGGAGCTTAACCTAGGCAAGTACATCTTGCCAAATTCATGAACAATATTGTTTTGTTGTCATTTTTGTTTTCCTTGGTATTAAAATGCTTAGAATTGTTCTAAACTAATTTTGTTAAGAATGTTTTCCTTGTGATTCTCATCTATATGTATGTTTCTAAATTTGGTTCGAACTAGGTTTTAATTTTCTGTTAAAATCTAATATTGACTTAGTAGAAAACTCGGTATCAAGAGTGATACTGGTGTTACCATCATGGATCTTGGTCACATATGCATATATGAGGCCCTCACCAAGCTTGTATACATAGATTTTGAGTTTGGTAGAAATTAGAACTCGTTTCGGTTCCCGAGAACCTTTTTTAGAGTATTTAGAGGTATTGATCTATCAAGTCTATGTATTTGTGAAAACTAATACTCCCATATTGTAGGGAATTAAATTTCATGCGATTTTGACTTTTGAAAATCCGAATTTCGATTTAAAACAAAGTTTTTATGGCCGAAACAAGTTTTGAGTTTTCAAGAATCAACTTTCTGTGACGGTTCGGAAAATCTGTCGGAAATCCGGGAAAATCTGTCGAAAAATCCGAACTTGTACCACAAAACTTGCTGTGACACTTCGAAATATCCGTCGGTAATCCGCAGTAATCTGCCGGATAATCCGGTTAGACTGTTTTTGTCTGTTTTTGCCCGTTTCTGTCCGTTTTTGATATTTTTTTCGATTGTAATGAATTCTTAACATGATAAGATGATCTTGCATAGTTAGAGAATGATTGTACACCCTATATACACTTGCCACTAGCACATGTTCAATTATTTTTTTATGAAATGTACTTAGCTTTAATTATTCTTTTCCACATGCCATGATATGTCTTTTGATAGATTCTTTCTTACAAGCTATGATAATTGTTGCCATGCCTTCTTTGCTTACTAGATAGTGGCCCATCGTGGTGCACTCATGATACATGTCCTTTTTTCTTACATGATAGTGGCCTGTCATGGCGTACTCTTGATTCTAGTACATGTCTAGCTCCTTGACAGTGGCTCGTCGTAGCGCACTCTTGTCTTGATATTGTCATGTCTTGTTGTGGCTTGTTGTAGTGCACAATCGTGCTTGTCTTGTCCAGTCTTGCATGTCTCATGTCTAGAATGGATTCTGCGGAATGCCACACCTAGAATCCAACAAGAAAATGTTAAGGACTAAACAACTAGCTTGATTACCTAGATCATTGGAGATTTTCCCGATTACCTGTTGTCCCTTTGGTCTTGGCCTTATATATATATATATATATATATATATATATATATATATATATATATATATATATATATATTTTATATATATATATATATATATATATATATACATAGGATTTGGAGCTATCTGTCATGATGAGCACTCTTCCAGAACACCGTCGAGTGGGGCACCTCTTTAGGACACATGTATCTTACTGCAGTGTGTCTGCTATACTTCTTTTTTTTGGCTTAGATCATTCAGATAGTAGCAGGCAGGTAACTGGACTTGGATTTCTCAAACTTGTATGTGTTAGTAATTAGGATTGTGGCAACCCTAGTTAGCTAAAGTATCAAGCCGTACTCATTCCTTGGCCGTGATTGATGGATGGAGTCCATTCTTGTCTAGTCTAGTCCTGCTCCAGTTTATCTTATTGTAGTACTTAGATTCCTGTCATTTCTTACATACTATTCTTCCTACTACATGCTCGACTTCACCACATGCTCATATGTCCAGTTTACTCTATGTATTCACTTGCTATCCTTCTTGCATGTCCCAGTTATCTTACATGCTCATATGCTCCAGTTACTTTACATGCTTACATGCTCCAGTTACTTAACATGCTGACATGTCCAAGTTGTCTAACATGCTTACATGCCCCGTCTACTTAACATGCTCACATGTCTAGTTTATCTTTCATGTTCACATGCTTCCTTTTCTTATATGTACACAGTTTACATTATGTCACATGTCCTTTACTTTATGCTACATGTTTCCTTACTTATTGTCTTTTCTATTCTCGGAATAAGTGCATTGGTAGCGCACAAGTCTCGATTTGCTTTTACTTATTTATGTCTCTATCCGTTGCTATGATTTGCATGCTGGTTTTAGTTCATAGTTTGGCTTCTTTTGTGGTACTTGCTATTGGGGGTCTGACCCCACTGGTTTTGTTTGGCCAGATCTGATAGAGGAGCCCGGAGGATCTTCCGTACCTTTCACTCATTGGTGATTACCCAGAGCACCAGAGTACCTTAGTAGATTTTTTATTTCATTCTCCTACTAGTTATGTACATTATTCTTTTGTGGCGTTTAGCCTCCGAGCACGTGTTTAGCTCGTGTTTTGGACTTGACATTTAGCCTACGGGCCAGAACATGATTTACGTATTCTAGACTATAGCTAGAGCTTATCATGTATAACTATTACTCTTGCTAGTCTTTACTCTGTATTACTAGCTTCATGATCATTGATATATGATAGTTTGGGACGCTTTACTATTTTATATTCCAGTCGATCTTACTTCTTGTACATTGTTTACTGCCTGTGATTGAGATACCTAGGATTGCTTAACCTAGGATCGACTGTTGGCTTATAGTAGTAACCCCCATCGATACAGCTTATACGTTATTTTGGAGTACTGGAGTACTTTGGTATACATAGCTGGCATGGTCCGTCCCTACTTGCCAGTATTCTGGTTCTGGGGCGTGACATAGGTTTTAGTGGTGGCCCATGCAGGTCTGATTTATCAGATATGTGGGGGTTACTGATGTTTAGATATCTCAGTCACAATTCTCCTTTATTGATATCCTTCGTGTTATCTATATCTCTGATCCTTTGACCTGATATCTGCCTTGATCGTTGATCCTTCCTGTTCTCTCGATTTAATCCTTGTGTCCTTTAACTTTCAAGGGCACGATTCTTAATCCTTCCGATCATCTTGTTTGGGTTTTGCCGATGGCAGGTCAGCATCCTTCTGTTAGGCCAGTTATGGAGGATCAGTCTCAGCATTCAGGCGCAGAGTTCAGAGTTGACCCGAGGGCGGAGGTGTCAGTTCAGCCTGATCAGCCAGCAGGGTTAGTCCTGCCAGAGTCCAGCTTCACCGGCTACCCGACAGTCCAACAGTATATGGCTTAGGTACCGGTTCAACAGCAGCAGTTCCGAGACGTGGGCAGGCAGAGTTTGGTATGTTAGAGCAGGTTTTGGCTGAGGGTGGTCATGTTGTAGGCATTGTCATATTCTTCTTCCACTCTTATTTATCTCTTGGGTTACGCATATTTGGCGAGTTTCTAGTCTCACTCATCTGTCTTCATATCTTGAGATACATGATATTTATCACATGTCTCGACTACAAAGATACGTCCTGGGTAGAGTCATGTCTTGGATTAAGTCATTGGTACCGACTTATTTTGAGAATTGATTTTTATCTAAGTTGTGGAGTCAGCGTAGGCCTGCTCCTACTCAACTGACTCAGGAGACATATTTATTCATATGCCTCCATTCCTTCTTGATTGTGGTTGTGTTACTGCTTACGCATTTACTTATATTACTGTTGTCTTTATCTTACCAACATGCCATGGTTTGTTTTGATTGATATGATTTTTCAGCACTGTAGTTTGGTTTTCATGCTTGACTAGATTTTGGAAATTCTGAGGACGAAATTTATTTTTAAGTTGTGGAGAGTTGTGAGACCCGTCTCACAGTATCGGTATTTATATACGGATACATATTTTATAGTGTATTTCGTATTTTCTTGGTTTTCGTAATGCTTTAAAAAAATTTCTAACTTATAGATTTTTCCTTGGCCGGCATACCGCCAGTATACCGAAGTATACCGACGGCATACCGTCCAGACATATTTTCCACATTTTAGATATTTTCGATTTCAGATATTTTTATGAATAGTGTTTCCGATATTTTTGTGAATAGTATTTTGGATATTTTGATGAATAGTATTTAGATATTTTCGTGAATAGTGTAGATGCACCCTATTACCCATTGGATATTTGGTTTTGTTTGGATGGTTAGGATTGACTTAGATTTTGACATGGATCACGATCAAACGGCTAAGATTAATTCCCCCTTCTATATGTACCATTTCACTTTCTCTCTCCTCTCTCTTTTTATTCTCTTCACTCTCTCTTCATTTCTTCTTCCCTTCTCTCCCCTTGGAGCTTGCCAAGAGCTTAGCCTTGAGGCCTTGGGTGTGGTGTCTAATCCCCTAGGAGGAGGAGTAGAAGATTAGGCTTGGAGCTTAACCTAGGCAAGTACATCTTGCCAAATTCATGAACAATATTGTTTTGTTGTCATTTTTGTTTTCCTTGGTATTAAAATGCTTAGAATTGTTCTAAACTCATTTTGTTAAGAATGTTTTCCTTGTGATTCTCATCAATATGTATGTTTCTAAATTTGGTTTGAACTAGGTTTTGATTTTCTGTTAAAATCTCATATTGACTTAGTAGAAAACTCGGTATCAAGAGTGATACTGGTGTTACCATCATGGATCTTGGTCATATATGCATATATGAGGCCTCACCAAGCTTGTATACATAGATTTTGAGTTTGGTAGAAATCGGAACTCGTTTCGGTTCCCGAGAACCTTTTTTTGGAGTATTTTGAGGTATTGATCTATCAAATCTTTGAATTTGTGAAAACTAATACTCCCATGTTGTAGGAAATTAAATTTTATGCGATTTTGACTTTTAAAAATCCGAATTTCGATTTAAAACGAAGTTTTTATGGTCGAAACAAGTTTTGAGTTTTCAAGAATCAACTTTCTGTGACGGTTCGGAAAATCTGTCGGAAATCCACGGAAATCTGTCGGAAAATCCGAACTTGCACCACAAAACTTGCTGTGACACTTCGAAAAATCCGTCGGTAATCCGCCGGATAATCCGGTTAGGCTATTTTTGTCTGTTTTTGCCCGTTTCTGCCTGTCTTTGTCCGTTTTTGATATTTTCTTCGATTGTAATGAATTCTTAACATGATAAGATGATCTTGCATAGTTAGAGAATGATTGTACACCCTATATACACTTGACACTAGCACATGTTCAATTATTTTTTTATGAAATGTACTTAGCTTTAATTATTCTTTTCCACATGCCATGATATGTCTTTTGATAGATTCTTTCTCACAAGCTATGATAATTGTTGCCATGCATTCTTTGCTTACTAGATAGTGGCCCATCGTGGTGCACTCATGATACATGTCCTTTTTGCTTACATGATAGTGGCCTGTCATGGCGCACTCTTGATTCTAGTACATGTCTAGCTCCTTGACAGTGGCTCGTCGTAGCGCACTCTTGTCTTGATATTGTCATATCTTGTTGTGGCTTGTTGTAGTGCACAATCTTGCTTGTCTTATCCAGTCTTGTATGTCTCATGTCTAGAATGGATTCTGCGAAATGCCACACCTAGAATCCAACAAGAAAATATTAAGGACTAAACAACTAGCTTGATTACCTAGATCATTGGAAATTTTTCCGGTTACCTGTTACCCCTTTGGTCTTGGCCTTATATATATATATATACATGGGATTTGGAGCTATCTGTCATGATGAGCACTCTTCCAGCACACCGTCTAGTGGGGCACCTCTTTAGGACACATGTATCCTACTGCAATGTGTCTGCTATACTTCTTTTCTTTTTGGCTTGGATCATTCAGGTAGTAGCAGGCAGGTAACTGGACTTGGATTTCTCAAACTTGTATGTGTTAGTAATTAGGATTGTGGCAACCCTAGTTAGCTAAAGTTTCAAGCCGTACTCATTGCTTGGCCGTGATTGATGGATGGAGTCCATTCTTGTCTAGTCTAGTCTTGCTCCAGTTTATCTTATTGTAGTACTTAGCTTCCTGTCATTCCTTACATGTTATTCTTCCTACTACATGCTCGGCTTCACCACATGCTCATATGTCCAGTTTACTCTATGTATTCACTTGCTATCCTTCTTGCATGTCCCAGTTATCTTACATGCTCACATGCTCCAGTTACTTTACATGCTCACATGCTCCAGTTACTTAACATGCTAACATGTCCAAGTTATCTAACATGCACACATGCCCCGTCTACTTAACATGCTCACATGTCTAGTTTATCTTTCATGTTCACATGCTTCCTTTTCTTACATGTACACAGTTTATATTATGTCATATGTCCTTTACTTTATGCTACATGTTGCCTTACTTATTGTCTTTTCTATTCTCGGGATAAGTGCATTGGTAGCACACAAGTCTCGATTTGCTTTTACTTATTTCTGTCTCTATCCGTTGCTATGATTTGCATGCTGGTTTTAGTTCATAGTTTGGCTTCCTTTGTGGTACTTGCTATTGGGGGTCTGACCCCACTGGTTTTGTTTGGCCAGATCTGATAGAGGATCCCGGAGGATCTTTCGTACCTTCCACTCGTTGGTGATTACCCAGAGCACCAGAGTACCTTAGTGGATTTTTTATTTCATTCTCCCACTAGTTATGTACATTATTCTTTTGTGGCGTTTAGCCTCCGAGCACGTGTTTAGCTCGTGTTTTGGACTTGACATTTAGCCTACGGACCAGAACATGATTTGCGTATTCTAGACTATAGCTAGAGCTTATCATGTATGACTATTACTCTTGCTAGTCTTTACTATGTATTACTAGCTTCATGATCATTGATATATGATAGTTTGGGACGCTTTACTATTTTATATTCCAGTCGATCTTACTTCTTGTACATTGTTTACTGCCTGTGATTGAGATACCTAGGATTGCTTGACCTAGGATCGACTGTTGGCTTGTAGTAGTAACCCCCATCTATACAGCTTATACGTTATTTTGGAGTACTGGAGTACTTTGCTATACGTAGCTGGCCTGGTCCGTCCCTACTTGCCAGTATTCTGGTTCTGGGGCGTGACATAGGTTTTAGTGGTGGCCCATGCAGGTCTGATTTATCAGATATTGTCATGACCCGCTACCCAAATTGTTTGGGCCGGGCCGAGTCATGTCCAGCCTACGCTTGAGATAAGCGCAGTCAGCTGTTCTAGAGATAACAAGATAAGACTAAATATGCTAATAGTTCTATAAGTAAAGAAGAGTCGTAAATGCTCCAAACACAAAAGTCATCTCATATAATAGTAAGTCCAAGTACAAGTCCTGAAATGTAAAACTGGATACAGGTCCAGTTACAAAATACGTAGTCTAATACATGACTACACTAAATATTCTGAGCAACTACATAAACTAGACAAGTTTCCCCACAGGTACATCCTCGTAAGACAAAGCCTGGTCCTCGGCAGTAACTCCATAATATGAGTCACAGAGCAACTCCTCCTCAGTAAGTATACCTACAACGTTATCCTGTCAGGACGGGAGCAAGTACTGTTTCTAGCAAACTAATATACGAAACATGAAATGAACATAAGAGGAATAAACTGGAATTATAGCATCTCATAATCTATCATGGCAAGAATACATATGTCATAGAGACAGATGTATATGTAATGTTTAAAACTGTAGCAGATACGTGATCGTCAATAGGTATAAAATATACTGTGGCACAAGTATATAAAATGTACTTCCGTACAAGTAAACAAGCGATAGATGTACATATATACAAATACAGATGGTGCACCTACGACAAGGTATACATAAAATGTCAACCTTGCTCGGTACGTACGTACGGAGAAGGGGGAATGATCACGTACTCTACTATCAGTTTCCCCATAACCCAGATTCTAATCATGTGAGAGATATATAAAGACTGTTCTAAGCATGGTAGTGAATAAAAGTAAAAATAATATGTGAAGATTTAACTTGCTATCCCAAGGATCAGCATTTAACATGGTTGGATTCGCAGTTCATTGATGTAACAGTATGTCAAGTTTGTAGAAGTACTTGCCTTTAGCAAAGTAAAGCAGCGATAAAAATGCTATAAATGCCTGGTAACTCGTCACTGTAGAAATAAATACATAAACTTAGTTTTTACACTAAGTTAAACACTAAAACACTAGTGGTGCAACACGACTTTCTGACTGGACACCTAGCCAAATGATGACTTTAGCATAGGAGACCAATGTGGGGTGACACAATACTCTAACTAACTTTCTATGGTCTTTACACTAGTGCGGGACGAGATTCAATACGATTATAACTCAAAACAACACAAAAAGTTGCAAGTCGTAACTATGCAATAAATAAATCAAACTGTGCATTATGTTCCAACAATTTTTGAGTAAGACAGAACACTAATTTTACATAAAGTAAAGTACCAAAATGATCCTTGTTAATTATAGAAATTTATACTAATTTTTCTGGAATTTATAAACCCTCAAAATAATTATTAAAAATCAGCAAACATAAATATACTGAAAATGAGTTCTGTTTTCCTATTTTTATAAAATACCAAAAGTAATTATTAAATGCTGGAAGAACTATAATAAATTAGCTAAATTAACATAGTATTTAAATACAATTTTTCCAGATTTTTACAGCACTTCAAATATATATAAAAATTCAAAAACAGCAAGCAACAGTTTCTGGAAAATAATTAATTAATTATTTACTATTTTGTCCATGTATTCGAAATTGAACCGAAGTCCAGATACAGGACCTAGAGCCATGAATCAAGTCCAATATGACTTGTACAGACTCTGAATGTATTAGACACAATTAGGCCCAAAAACCCATGCTAGACTTGGACATCAATTGGTCATAAACAATAAAAGCAGTAATTTATATACATAAATATATTTTTAAAGTGCTAAAATATACAAGTCATAATTTAAACAATAAAAATGACTTGTGAATTTATGCACAATAATATTTTTGTACAAAGTAGAATTTGAAATGCATATATAAAAATATAACAACAACAATATATATATATATATATATATATATATATATATATATATATATATATATATATATATATATATATATATATACAAATACTGTATACATATATATACAACAATATATATAATAATATATTTATACATAAACACATATACCTAGATACATATATATATATATATATATATATATATATATATATATATATATATATATATATATATATATATATATATATATATATATATATATAAATATATATATATATATATATAAAATATATATATATATATATATATATATATATATATATATATATATATATATCTATATATATATATATATATATATATATATATACACACTTATATAATAAAATACTAAATATAAAATATATATACATATACAAATACTGTATATATACATATATAACAGTATATATATATATAATAATATATATACATAAATACATATATATATATATATATATATATATATATATATATATATATAAATAAATAAAATAAAATAAAACAAAAACAAAACAAAAAAAAGAAAAGAAAAACAACACAGAGAAGGGGGCTCGAACTCGGCCCAGAGGGGTCGGGTTCTTGAGCTCGGTCGGGCTGGCCAGAGGGTCAGCCCGAGCCGTGTGTTAGAGTTTGGGTTAGGGTTAGTGTTATTTAGGTTTTAGGTTAACGGGTTTAAACCCGATAGCACAGTTTCGTGTCCTGACAGTTAAGGACACGAAAAAAAACTATCGAGTCCGAGTGTCCTGGCCATGCACGACATGCACGAGTCGAGTCGGACGTGTCCAGGCTTACCTACGTACTGCTCGTGTCCTGGCGAGTCATATATGTGAAAACGAGACACGTACGACACGAAAATAGGGTTGACACGTACGTGTCCGGCGAACTGGAGGTCGTGGAGGGGGCTGGACGGCGGCTGGGGCGTCGTCGTCGTGGCGCTTGGGCGGCGCTGGACTCAACTCGTCGGGGCGCGTCTAGTGGTGGTGATTGATGGTGGTGATGGTTGTTGTAGAGGTGGCGGTGGGGTGTGGCCGGAGTTAGGGTTCAGGCGAAGGGGAAATGGGGGAGACGGTGGTCGTGGGGGTCGAAACGAAGTAGGGTTAGGGTTTCAGGGGTCGGGGTAGTTTTATAGGACTTTAGGGTGGTGGAATTAGGGTTTGAATTAGGATTAGGGTTAGGGTTGCGGTGAGGGTTTGTCGGAGACGACGACAGCGCGCGGTCGTCGGGGGCAGTTAGGTTTAGGGTTTTACAGAAAGCCCCCCGAGGATTTGGATATTGCACAAATGCACGCCGCCCAAACAGTTTGCAAATATTATTTGCAAACTGTAATTAAAAAAATTTATTTTATTACAATCTAATATTAAAACAAATTTAAATATTACATAATGATATTAAAACATTTCAGTTAATTATAAAATAATATATTTTGATTTAAAAACTATTTAAAAATCATTTAAAAATTCTAGAAAAATTTCTAAAAATCATAATAAATTATTTTAAATCTAAATATTTCATTAGCAACTAATTAACACTAATTAAATTAAATTTGAAAAACAGGGGCTGACAGATATGTGGGGGTTACTGATGTTTAGATATCTCAGTCACAATTCTCCTTTATTGATATCCTTCGTGTTATTCTATATCTCTAATCCTTTGACCTGATATCTGCCTTGTTCATTGATCCTTCCTGTTCTCTCGATTTAATCCTTGTGTCCTTTAACTTTCAAGGGCACGGTTCCTAATCCTTCCGATCAACTTGTTTGGGTTTTGCCGATGGCAGGTCAGCATCCTTCTGTTAGGCTAGTTATGGAGGATCAGTCTCAGCATTCAGGGACAGAGTTCAGAGTTGACCCGAGGGCGGAGGTGTCAGTTCAGCCTGATCAGCCAGCAGGGTTAGTCCTGCCAGAGTCCAGCTTCACCGGCTACCCCGGCAGTCCAGCAGTATATGGCTTAGGTACCGGTTCAACAGCAGCAGGTCAGAGCAGCAGTTCCGAGACGTGGGCGGGCAGAGTTTGGTATGTTAGAGTAGGTTTTGGCTGAGGGCGGTCATGTTGTATGCATTATCATATTCTTCTTCCACTCTTATTTATCTCTTGGGTTACGCATATTTGGCGAGTTTTTAGTCTCACTCATCTGTCTTCGTATCTTGAGATACATGATATTTATCACATGTCTCGACTACGAAGATACGTCCTGGATAGAGTCATGTCTTGGATTAAGTCATTGGTACCGGATTATTTTGAGAATTGACTTTTATCTAAGTTGTGGAGTCAGCGTAGGCCTGCTCCTACTCAACTGACTCAGGAGACATATTTATTCATATGCCTCCATCCCTTCTTGATTGTGGTTGTGTTACTGCTTACGTATTTACTTATATTACTGTTGTCTTTATCTTACCAACATGCCATACTTTGTTTTGATTGATATGATTTTTCAGCTCTTTAGTTTGGTTTTCATGCTTGACTAGATTTAGGAAATTTCGAGGACGAAATTTATTTTTAAGTTGTGGAGAGTTGTGAGACTCGTCTCACAGTATCGGTATTTATATACGGATACGTATTTTGTAGTGTATTTCGTATTTTCTTGGTTTTCGTAATGCTTTAAATTTTTTTTCTAACTTATAGATTTTTTCTTGGTCGGCATACCGCCAGTATACCGGAGTATACCGACGGCATACCGTCTAGACAGATTTTTCACATTTTAGATATTTTCGATTTCAGATATTTTTATGAATAGTATTTTCAATATTTTTGTGAATAGTGTTTTGGATATTTTGATGAATAGTGTTTAGATATTTTCATGAATAGTGTATATGCACCCTATTACCCATTGGATATTTAGTTTTGTTTGGATGGTTAGGATTGACTTAGATTTTGACATGGATCACGATCCAACGGCTAAGATTAATTCTCCCTTCTATATATACCATTTCACTTTCTCTCTCCTCTCTCTTTTCATTCTCTTCACTCTCTTTTCATTTCTTTTTCCCTTCTCTCCCCCCTTAGAGCTTGCCAAGAGCTTGGCCTTGAGGCCTTGGGTGTGGTGTCTAACCCCCTAGGAGGAGGAGTAGAAGATTAGGATTGGAGCTTAACATAGGTAAGTACATCTTGCCAAATTCATGAACAATATTGTTTTATTGTCATTTTTGTTTTCCTTGGTATTAAAATGCTTAGAATTGTTCTAAACTCATTTATTAAGAATGTTTTCCTTGTGATTCTCATCTATATGTGTGTTTCTAAATTTGGTTCGAACTAGGTTTTGATTTTCTGTTAAAATCTAATATTGACTTAGTAGAAAACTCGGTATCAAGAGTGATACTAGTGTTACCATCATGGATCTTGGTCACATATGTATAAATGAGGACCTCACCAAGCTTGTATACATAGATTTTGAGTTTGGTAGAAATCGGAACTCGTTTCGGTTCCCGAGAACCTTTTTTGGAGTATTTTGAGGTATTGATCTATCAAATCTTTGAATTTGTGAAAACTAATACTCTCATGTTGTAGGGAATTAAATTTCATGCGATTTTGACTTTTGAAAATCCGAATTTCGATTTAAAACGAAGTTTTTATGGCCGAAACAAGTTTTGAGTTTTCAATAATCAACTTTCTGTGACGGTTCGGAAAATCCGTCGAAAATTTGCGGAAATCCGTCGGAAAATCCGAACTTGCACCACAAAACTTGCTGTGACACTTCGAAAAATCCGTCGGTAATCCGCAGTAATCCGTCGGATAATCAGGTTAGGCTGTTTTTGTCTGTTTTTGTCCGTTTTTGTCCGTTTTTGTCCATTTTTGATACTTTCTTGCGATTGTAATGAATTCTTAACATGATAAGATGATCTTGCATAGTTAGCGAATGATTATACACCCTATATACACTTGACACTAGCACATGTTTAATTATTTTTTTATAAAATGTACTTAGCTTTAATTATTCTTTTCCACATGCCATGATATGTCTTTTGATAGATTCTTTCTTACAAGCTATGATAATTGTTTCCATGCCTTCTTTGCTTACTAAATAGTGGCCCATCGTGGCGCACTCATGATACATGTCCTTTTTGCTTACATGATAGTGGCCTGTCATGGCGCACTCTTGATTCTAGTACATGTCTAGCTCCTTGACAGTGGCTCGTCGTAGCGCACTCTTGTGTTGATATTGTCATGTCTTGTTGTGGCTTGTTGTAATGCACAATCTTGCTTGTCTTGTCCAGTCTTGCATGTCTCATGTCTAGAATGGATTTTGCGGAATGTCACACCTAGAATCCAACAAGAAAATGTTAAGGACTAAACAACTAGCTTGATTACCTAAATCATTGGAGATTTTCCCGGTTACCTGTTGTCCCTTTGGTCTTGGCCTTATATATATATATATATACATAGAATTTGGAGCTATCTGTCATGATGAGCACTCTTCCAGCACACCGTCGAGTGGGGCACCTCTTTAGGACACATGTATCTTACTGCAGTGTGTCTGCTATACTTCTTTTCTTTTTGGCTTGGATTATTCAGGTAGTAGCAGGTGTCACGACCCGCTCCCGAATAATCGGACACGAGTCGGACACGCCCAACCTTTATCGTTAGACACAACAAAGTAAGCTGTACCAACTAAAGAAATCTACCAGATAAACATGAAAATATATAATCACAGCATCTAAGAACGTATCCCAGAATGATCACCATAATCCACAATTCTATGTATGTAAATGTACGAGTCATCAAGAATGAAATGTACATGAATTCTAAAGACGATATCTAAAGTAAAGCTAACAGTCTAAACCTGAACCTCAAGCTAAGTCATGACCATCCTGCTCAGCTAAGATCCCGGGCTCTGGCCCATAAGGTAGAATGATAATCCTGCAAGTATACCTACAACTTATCCAGTCAGGAGCGGAGCAAAGTACAGTTCTAGGTAATAAAACATGAACATGATATGAAATGTGTACAGGGGTACATGAAAAGATATACAGGAATGTACAGGAAAGTAATACAGAAAATGAGTACAGGATCTATAGTACAAGAATGCAAAGTACAGGAACATGTAAAGTACAGGAATGAAACTATAATCCTGAAGTACCAGACATGACAAGTGCACAATATCGAAATACATCTAGTCCATGTGACCGGCTGGGGTGAGTACAGGAGCATGCACAGGAGTACATGAATATGGTACGACTTAGGACCCGCGTGCACAGTACGAGGCCTAAGCTAGGTACAGGAATATATAGTAACCGGGATTGGTCACATGGCTAGTGTATTTTCCCACCCGACACTAATAAGTACAAGAGCAAGGGTACAGGAATACAGGAGTACAGGAGTACATGATATCGTGCCATGACGTGTCACAAGAAAGCGTACAAGAATGTAAATACACAAAACCGTAGAAAAGTACTTGCCTGGCTCCGGAAAGTACTGGTAATCAGGAACTGGATATCTTCCTGTATTTATAATGATGTGTACAAGTTGGTTATGAACTAAACATAATCTCTAAATTGTTTTTCTACTATATAAAATTATTAACCCAAAAATTCTAGAAAATCCAAGTTCTTGTTTAACCACACCCATGCTAGTAAAAAATCAAACTTAGTAATAGAGTGCTATTGCTAACTAATATTATAGTTAAATTTACTTGAGCAAAATGCTTCATCTAAACCCATAGCTCACCTATCTTATCCATACGTATTCTATTTAAAAAAAAAACTACAACCTGTATATTTGCATCAATAATAATAAATGAAAAACAACTTAACTATTATTCTAAGTTAGGCTTCAACTAAACCCATGATCAATACACCATTTGAATTAGAGTTTCTCAAAACTCATCAAGAGGAGAAATATGGGGAAACTCCTGCTGTTACTCTACACACAACCATTTGAGTATAGGAACAATAAGGTCCTGTATTATTACATAACCATACTTAACCACATTAATTAACCAATATTACCAATGAACCTACAGCTAACCATATAACCAACGGCTACTCATATAACCAACGGCTATTTTTTCAAATAACTCCATCTCTGATCTTAATCACCCGACACAACTTCCCGAACACAACTTCCTACTGGATATCAGCCAGGAACTCACGAACAAAGCTGGACACATGAAGACTCGAGCAGGACACAAGAAACTCCTGAACGCAGGTACAGATTGTAGTGCAGACACGATACCAAAGCTCGTACTCGGCCACAACTGCCCAAACGACCTAAACTAACAATTAACAGAAAAATTCTCGATACAAAACACAGCAAAAGAGAGCATTGATCAGTACCTGAAGAGTAATTCGAAGAAGAACTTGATCCTAGGCACTCGAATACGGCTCTTCGTGCCAAAAATATACACACGAACCTGTTGTGGCATTTCAGCAAACAGGTGATGCTCAGAAAAACAAAGTTATGCTCTATACTTCTTCTTAAACAAATCCAACTCAAAATTTCGAGAACATCCTAAGGACTGTGAGGATCAGCAGTCCGATCATCCATACAAAACAGAACTCAAAAATCCAAAGAAAATCTCACACCAGAACTTCAAAGAATTTCAAAAAACGAAACTTAGAAATGCAACTTCCTCACCTGAGTTAGGATCTCGAACGGGTACTGAGGCTTGATCCTCACTCGAAATGGATTTGGATCAATGATCGACCGATCGCCGCACAAAGTGATCACACTACTGCCGATGCCTGGACATTTCCAAATCGAGGTCAGCTCGATTGATCGGAGAAAAATAGAGAATAGCTTAGTAAACTCACCGATGGCTCTGGATCGAACACAACGAGTGAATCACAAGATCGACAAAATTTTCCAGATGTTCTCGACTGAGAAGAGGATCATGATGATCAAAATGACAATTCAATTTCACTTTGAATTTTCATGGAGAAACACGAATCGAAGTTCACAATCTTACCAATTCCTGCGATGTCGACGTCGATCGTCACCGCCGTCGTCGTTGTCGAGTGGATCGGCACCGTCGTCGTCGATGTCGAGTGGATCGGCACCGTTGTCATTGATGTCGAGTTGCTGTCACCGAGCCGTCGTCCTCTCTGTTGAAGTCGTCGTCGTCGCCGATGAAGTCGTCGTCGATGTCGAGTGGATCGTCATCCCCAGGAGAAGGATTGAGCTCAATGGAGGGAAACACAAAGTGGAAATTTAATCTGTGAAGAAAAGAATTGATCGTTCACTTTTAAATAAGTGAATTAGAATTTTTGCGATTAGCCCCTCCCGCCCAATTGAATCTTTGTGGAAGCCCTTCCCTGCAATAAACTTTAGCAGGAAACCCCCTTGCCTTTTCACTTTTTCAGAAAAAATATAAAAAACAGTTTAAACTCACATGGTGGCCCAAAGTTGTTGTAACAACTTTTCAAATTTGAAAAGTTGTCCAAAATAAATTTCCCTCCAAAATATATCATCTAAAATTTATTGTTTAAAACTAATTATTATTTAAAGCTTAATAATATCAATTGTATAATAACTAGAATCTAATTATTTATTTAAAAACCGGAAAGTGGAGTTACAGCAGGCAGGTAACTGGACTTGGATTTCTCAAACTTGCATGTGTTAGTAATTAGGATTGTGGCAACCCTAGTTAGCTAAAGTATCAAGCCGTACTCATTGCTTGGCCGTGATTGATGGATGGAGTCCATTCTTGTCTAGTCTAGTCTTGCTCCAGTTTATCTTATTGTAGTACTTAGCTTCCTGTCATTCCTTACATGTTATTCTTCCTACTACATGCTCGGCTTCACCACATGCTCATATGTCCAGTTTACTCTATGTATTCACTTGCTATCCTTCTTGCATGTCCCAGTTATCTTACATGCTCACATGCTCCAGTTACTTTACATGCTCACATGCTCCAGTTACTTAACATGCTCACATGTCCAAGTTGTCTAACATGTTCACATGCCCCATCTACATAACATGCTCACATGTCTAGTTTATCTTTCATGTTCATATGCTTCCTTTTCTTACATGTACACAGTTTACATTATGTCACATGTCCTTTACTTTATGCTACATATTGCCTTACTTATTGTCTTTTCTATTCTCGGGATAAGTGCATTGGTAGCGCACAAGTCTCGATTTGCTTTTACTTATTTCTGTCTCTATCCGTTGCTATGATTTGCATGCTGGTTTTAGTTCATAGTTTGGCTTCCTTTGTGGTACTTGCTATTGGGGGTCTGATCCCACTGGTTTTGTTTGGCCAGATCTGATAGAGAAGCCTGGAGGATCTTCCGTACCTTTCGCTCGTTGGTGATTACCCAGAGCACCAGAGTACCTTAGTGGATTTTCTATTTCATTCTCCCACTAGTTATGTACATTATTCTTTTATGGCGTTTAGCCTCCGAGCACGTGTTTAGCTCGTATTTTGGACTTGACATTTAGCCTACGGGCCAGAACATGATTTGCGTATTCTAGACTATAGCTAGAGCTTATCATGTATGACTATTACTCTTGCTAGTCTTTACTCTGTATTACTAGCTTCATGATCATTGATATATGATAGTTTGAGACGCTTTACTATTTTATATTCCAGTCGATCTTACTTTTTGTACATTGTTTACTGCCTGTGATTGAGATACCTAGGATTGCTTGACCTAGGATCGACTGTTGGCTTGTAGTAGTAACCCCCATCTATACAGCTTATATGTAGGAAATAATGATGCTCTATTCTCATTGCTAGGGTTTGTTACAATATATATAGTGTCTACATTTGGGCTTATGGGTATGGGCCATATTTACATTGCAAATATTATCTTATAATCTAACACCCCCCCCTCAAGTTGGAGCATGTAAGTCACAAATACCCAACTTGGGAAGAAAAGAATCGAACACTTGCTTTCCAAGGGGCTTGGGGAAGATGTCAGCCAGTTGAGAAGAAGTAGGAACATGCGAGGCTATTACGGTACCATCTCTAATAGCATCACGAACAAAATGCAAATCCACCTCAATATGCTTACTGCGCTCATGAAATACCGGGTTCTGAGCCAGGTGCAGGGCTGACTGACTGTCACAATACACCGACATAGCAGACTCCTGGCGAACGCCCAAACACACCAATAACTCCTTCAACCATTTCAACTCACAAACGAGCGCAGCAAGAGATCGGTATTCAGCTTCAGCGGAAGATCGGGAAACAGTTGATTGCTTCTTGGTCTTCCAAGAAATAGGAGACCCTCCCAGAAATACCAACCAGCCTGTAACAGAGCGGCGAGTCAAAGGACAACTGGCCCAGTCGGAATCACACCAACCAGAAAGACGGAGATCACAATTGGCTTTCAAAAGAATACCCTGTCCTGGTGCATTTTTGAGATATCTGACAACTCTCAAAGCAGCATGCCAATGATCTTGTCGAGGCTCTTGTAAGAATTGAGACAAGATATGCACAACATAGGCCAAGTCAGGGCGAGTAAATGATAGATAAATCAACCTCCCAACCAGCCTCCGATAAGTCTCTACATCCGCCATCCTTGGACAAGTCGATTCTGCCAGCTTGTGATTGGGCTCCATGGGAAAACCGGCAGGACGAGACCCCATCAAACTGCATTCTGAAATGATGTCCAAAGCATACTTCCTTTGACACAAAGAAATTCCTTCCGCACTCCGAGCCACCTCTATGCCAAGAAAGTACTTCAACACACCAAGGTCCTTCATGTGAAAGCAAGAACTAAGGTACTTTTTGAAAGCATCTAAAGCACCTGTGTCATTACCAGACACAATCATATCATCCACATAGATCAAAACATGCAACTCTACCTTCCCCTTAAAAAAAGAGAAAAAGGAATAATCGGAATGTGATTGAATAAATCCATAGGATATCAGAGAAGCAGTAAGCTTAGCGAACCAACAACGTGGTGCCTGTTTCAATCCATATAGAGACTTACGCAGGCGACACACTTTGTTGGGTTCACTATGCGAAAAACCTGGCGGCAACTTCATATACACTTCTTCTGTCAGATCTCCATGAAGAAAAGCATTGTGCACATCCATCTGGTACAAAGTCCAGCCTCTTACAGCTGCAACAGCCAAGAACGCCCGAACTGTAGGCATCTTAGCTACTGGGGCAAATGTCTCGGAATAATCGATCCCCTCAACCTGATGATTACCGAACACAACCAGCCGTGCCTTTAAGCGCTCAACACTTCCGTCAGATTTGTACTTTATTTTGTACACCCATCTACTTCCCAATACTTTCTTTCCAGGAGGCAAATCGACAAGACTCCATGTTCCATTATTTTCTAGAGCCTATATTTCAGTTTGCATAGCCGCGTGCCAGCTCGAATCTTGCGAGGCCTGGCGATATGAAGTAGGCTCAACACCTGCAGTGATAGCTGCAAGAAAATCTCTGTGTCCAGCAGTAAATATGTCATAATTTAGAAATTGTGTTAGAGGATACGAAGTACGTGAGGAAGTGACGGGAACAGATGAACTGTAGTGAAGGGGGGACTTTTACTTCGTACAGCATTTGTCACAAAATTTTGTAATCGCACTGGCTGTGATTTCTTTCGCATTTCTCTTCCCAATACTACCTCGTCGGGCACCTCTGGCAACACTGTATCCCCTGTATTATTAGTAGTATCCGCATCACCCCCAGCGGACTCTCCTGTCAATACTTCTGCATCTACCTGTGCTTCCTGGCTACTCGGTGCTGAGCCACTAGCAACCACTCCGGCCTCAGCAACCGTAGCCGGCACCACCCAAAAGCCTCTAAATCGTCTCCTGGCACTTCGACAGATGTATGACGTGTCGCAGAAGACATCTCGCTAGCAGAGTCACACCCAGGAAATTCTTTTTCATAAAAAGTAACATCACGGGACACAAAAAATTCACCAGTCTCCAAATCATACAGTTTCCATCCCTTTTTATCAAGTGGATACCCAACAAAGATACATTTTCTGCTCCTGCTAGCAAATTTATCATGTCGGGATTTCAAATCATACGCATAGCACAGACAACCAAAAATACGTAGATGATCATACGAAGGAGCCGAGCCATATAAAACTTCATAAGGAGACTTAAAATACAAGATACTAGAAAGGGGTTCTATTTATCAAATAACATGCAGCCAGAACACATTCCCCCCAAAAATCTACGAAAAGAGAACCCTGAAATCGCAATGCCCTGGCTACATTTAAAATATGTCGATATTTTCTTTCCACCCTTCCATTCTGTTGAGGTGTCCCAACACAGGATGTTTGGAACAATATACCTTGAGATAAAAAATAATCTCGTAAACAATTAAATTCAGTGCCATTGTCACTCCGCACACGACGTATATCAGCCCCAAACTGACGCTTCACCATAGCAGTGAATTTAAGAAACATAGAATAAACAGCAGACTTATCCGTCAACAAAATAACCCAAACAGCTCTAAAAAAATCATCCACCAAAGTCAAAAAATATCGTGCCCCATTAGATGACGGAACACGATATGGTCCCCACAGATCACAGTGTATAAGTTCAAAGCATCTCAAAGCATGACTACTACTATCAGGAAAGGCATCACGAGTTTGTTTAGCTTGATGACAAATATCACAAGCCTTATGAGAAAACACACTACTACCAGATAGAGAAGGTAAAGTCTGTATTACTTTATCTGAGGGATGCCCCAGTCTACTATGCCAAACCTCGGAATCATTCTCTTTGCATGCCAGGATCACCGAAGCCAAAGAAGCTGGAACCGCCCCCAAGAAGTAAAGTCCACCCCTTTGTTCACCTGCTCCAATCACCATCCTCGTACTTCGGTCCTGAACAAAACACAAATCAGGAGTAAATAACATATCATAATTTCTGGCACCAATCAATTGGGAGACAGAGATCAAATTGCAAGTCAATGTCGAAACATAAAGAACATCCGTCAACACCAATGAAGCAGTCAAAATACTTTGCCTCTCAGAACAGCCTCAATAGTGCTCCCATCAGGCAAAATCACAGGACAGACAGGGCCCTCAAAACAATCAACTAAACAGTCACGAGAGCCTGTCGCATGAAGAGTAGCCCCAGTATCGAATATCCAAGGGACAGAAGAATTCTTACCCATCAGACGATCAGAGTTTGAAGAACCAGGGTTGGAAGAATCGTCGTTACCCAGCAAGCTCATCAGTTTCTGCTATTGTTCACCTGAGAGTGGTGAAGGATACCCTCCATGCATCATATCTGCCGAACTTCCAGCAAGACCAGCAGGGACACCATGACCAGCAGCGGCGACATGATGAACAACCCCTGTGCCACCAGCACCATGTCCCCCATCACGTCTCTGTTGTGGTGCCGGGCCTCTGCCACCACCACCACCACGTTCGCCCTCACGCCGAGGACGAGTCTCCCACCACTCTGGATAGCCAATCTTGGCAAAGCAAGTTGCAACATCATGACCTGTTTTCTTGCAATGAGTACAGACTATACCTGATTTGTCCCTAGAATCTGAGGTTCTACTGTTAGAAGTAGTAGAAATACGAGGTGAAGACTTGATAGCCAGCGCCATCACCTCCTCAGTAGCAGATTGGATCTGAGATTTTTGTATATCCTCCTCCTCACAGACTGTCTGGTATGCCCGATCTAAACTTGGCTGAGGATCCTGAGCCAGAAGATTAGATCGGGTATGACCATACAACTCAGCATTCAACCCATACATAAGTCCTGAAAGTGGTCTTCATCCCTCATAGCCTGTAGCTTGGCAGCAAGTTCACCACAGGTACAATAGGCAATGGAAAAATAAGCAGCTTGTTCATCCCACAAAGACTGCAAATTTCCAAAATAGGTTTCCACAGACATCGACGCCGTTTGTTTGCACTCGGCCAAAGCCACCTTAATTTGTTGCTTCCGAGTGCCGTTGCTAACAACAAATCTTTTCGCCAACAAGTTCCACAATGGATAAACCTCCTCAAAGTACGACAAAGATTTCTTCAGAGACGGATCAATGGTATTAAGAACCCATTGAACCAATAGCGGTTGCACGCATCTCCAATCAAGCAATTTACTAGCATCATTAACAGGTTTGACTTCGGTACCTTCCAGAAAAGTGATCTTTCGCCTAGAGATCAGGAAGAGACGTATCGACCGAGACCACTCAATATAGTTCGATCCACGGAAAATAATAGGAGTAATGATATTTCCTGGTTGATCAGCAGAACTCAGAAAATATGGATCCTTCGGATTAGGATAATTTGGGTTGTGTGCACCGCCACCGCCAGTCGCGACGGAGTAGACGGACGCAGCATCATCTGCCATTGCGGGTGTCGGGTGTATAAAAATTTTGTACAACTCCGACGAATCGGCCGCTGATGGACGGGGTCGGCGACGAATCGACCGCGATCAGGGATGCCGGATCTGGCGCGCAGGGGCGAGCGGATGTCGGGTGTACAAAATTTTGTACAACTCTGATGAATCTGCCGCTGATGGACGGGGTCGGCGGCTAATCGGCAGCTGAATCGACGAATCCCGGCGAATCGGCACGGATGTCGGAGTGGCTGGTCGAGCCGGGAGGAGGGGCACCAGATCGGGCGGTCGACAGCGGGGCCCTGGCCGTGTCTGAAGAAATCCTTCACCGAAGAAATCCTTCACCAAAGAAATCCTTAAGAAATTTTCTTAAGGAAATTTTCCTTCACCTCTGATTCGCCGTGCTAGGAAATTTTTCTTAAGAAATTTTCACCAAAGAAATCCTTCACCTCTGATTCGCCGTGGGAAGAACCCACGACCACAGTGGAAGACTAACCCACTGATATTAATCCTAAAGAAATTTCCTTAGCAAATTTCTTAAGGATTTCTTCACCTTAAGGAAGCGACCACAGTGGGAGACGAACCCACGACCTTCTGATTCGAAGTCAGAAGGTTCGCGCGGAACCTTGCAGTCCGTCGTCGTAGGCAGCTTCGCGAGGAACCTTGCGGTCGGACTCTGATCCGCTCGACTGCTCCCACCGGATTCTGGGAGATGGCGCGGGAGCGGGCTGAAATTTTTCGGGAGATGGCGGCTAGGGTTTTTCGGCTGGCTCTGATACCATGTAGGAAATAATGATGCTCTATTCTCATTTCTAGGGTTTGTTACAATATATATAGTGTCTACATATGGGCTTATGGGTATGGGCCATATTTACATTGCAAATATTATCTTATAATCTAACATTATACGTATTTCAGAGTACTGGAGTACTTTGGTATACATAGCTGGCCTGGTTCGTCCCTACTTGCCAGTATTCTGGTTCTGGGGCGTGACAGTGAGTATTAAAGGGTTTAGACCGAGACCCAAATCGAACCGAACCGAATAAGAAAATCAGGTAGGGTCTAAAAATAATCGGTTCGGCTTCGGCTTGAGTAAATGATTAAATCGGTTATCGATTTTGGGTTCGATTATGCAGTTCGGGTTCGGTCTAAAATCGAAACCAGATTAGGATAAGTAAAATTACGAAAATACCCATACTTGATAAATCTTAGATACAGAAAAACCCTAATGTTTCTCTATCTCTCTTTCTCTTCACTCACATTTGTTTCTCTCATTCTCTTTCGATGGAGAAGTGGGTCGCCCGCTGCCTCTGACTTTGAGCCTCTCCCTCTCTGTTCATCTCTTCCTAGTTCCAAACCCTAACTCTCCTTATCTCTATCTCCCAGGTGAGGAGCTTCACGGTGTTGGAGACAAAGTACAAACCCTAACTCTCTAGATCTACTCTCCAGATCTACAAAAATCTACTCTGCAGATGTACGCTCCAGAGATCTCTCATCTTAATTGGAAATTTTAGTTAAGAAAATTTTGTTTTCTAATTTGAGTTATTTTTGTGCTAATTTTATTAAGAAAATATACATATCTACACTCCATATCTCTAGATCTACAAAGCTGAAGTCCTAACTCTCCAATTCTCCAGATATACAAAGTTCAAACCCTAATCCAGAGTCGATCTCTCCAGATCTACAGATTTGCACTCTAGATCTCTAGATCTACAAAGTTTATAATACAAATCCTAACACGACATCTCCAGATCTACAGATGTACACTCCAGATCTCAGTTTAATATTTAAATACTTGGTTTATATATGTTGTTAATTTTATATAGTGGCATATAATATAGTTTTCATTTTATATATGTTGTTAATTTTATATATGCTGTTATTTAGACTCTATATATGTTGTTAACTTCACAAAAGTATGTTGTACTCTGTTAGAATGTTATTGATATATGTTGTTATTTAGAGTTAATTTATAGGCACATTTTATACTTTATAGTGTTAATTTTATATATGTTGTTATTTAGACTTATATATGTTGTTAATTTCACATGAGTATGTTGTACTCTGTTAGAATGTTATTTATATATGTTGTTATTTAGAGTTAATCTATAGGCACAATTATACAATTTTATAGTATGGTGTTAATTTATAGAATGCCCATGGTACTTATACATATAGTATAGTGCTAATTTTATAGGTACATTTACAATTTATGTATATTGTTATAATTTATAGGCACATTTTCTTGGATTATGTCATAAGTATTGTATGGATAATCAGTCAGTTTGATAGTTTTATCTTTTGAATTTAAGTTTTATCTTTTGAATTTAATTTTGCAACTAGTATCTATCTATTGAATTAAAACAATTGGATTGTAAAATTTCAAATGTTGTCCTTACACATATATTTGGGTGTTGGAGCCTTGGCTTGGATTCTTGAATCGCTGTAAGAATCACTTTATTCCTCTATGTTCTAGTATATATATATATATATATATATATATATATATATATATATATATATATATATATATATATATATATATATATATATAGCGATTCATATATATATATATATATATATATAAATATATATATATATATATATATATATATATATATATATATAATATATATATATATATATTATATATAGTGGAAGCGGATCAAAAGTCCCCCTTAGAAAACCCCCTAAAAAATCCCCTCACTCTAATCCGTAATTTAATGTTAATATTAATGTTAATATTAATATTAATGTTAATATTAACATTAAATACTAAAATTAACATTAAACTTAACATTAAAATTAATATTAACATTAACATTAATATTAATATTAACATTAACATTAACATTAACATTAATAAAAAAAATTAATATTAACATTAACATTAATATTAACATTAATATTAATATTAACATTAATATTACGAATTAGAGTGAAGGGTTTTTTTAGGAGGTTTTCTAAGGGGGGCTTTTGATCCGCATATATATATATATATATATTTTTTTTTTTTTTTTTGGATGAAATGTTTTTGCAGGCAACATTATTGCTTAAAGTATCAATTTGCACAATTATTGCACTGCAATGGCCAGTTTGCCTTAAATTAAAGTGCAAGTTTGCACTCTGCACAATTTTTTTATGCAATTTAATTTTTTGTTGTATGCAATTTGATTTTTGGTATGTAGTTTTATTTTAACATGTTGTATGCAGTCTGATTTTTGGTTGTATGCAGTTTGATTTTTTTAAAGCAGTTTGATTTTTGATTTTAATATGTTGTATGCACTATGCAGTTTGGATTTTGTTGTATGCAGTTTGATTTTTAATTACATGTCTGCAGTTTGATTTTAACATGTATGCAGTTTGTGGTTTGTTTACAAGTAAATACATAGGAGAAAAAATAAAAAAAAGATAACTTATCAGTGATAAAAATAAACTATTGCTTCTTATAAAAACCTAATTTATCGTTTACAAAACTATTATCTTATATGATTTTTTAATGTTTAGATGTCAACTAAAGCTGAACCTATTAAGCTTGAGGTTAGGGCTGTAAGGGAGACAAATTCCTAAGCCACAAATGTCCCCATTACAATTATTTCTAAACTTAAGGTTAAAAGCAAGCGTATTGGTAAAAGAAGAGCTCCTTATTTGAGTGACTTGAGAGTGTAGCTACTGCAAAAATAGTATTATTGTCACCCCATAATTAATGGGACCAACTCAGTCAGAAACCATTGGCTTATATGTCCCCTTAATCCAAAGCACAAAGGTCCGTTTCAATCAATATTGAATATGCAATGTGTTGGGAAAGACAAGTCAATAATAACTAGTTGGCAATTTAATCAAGAAGACGTAGGGAAGGCTATAAGGACCCTGATTTTGGGAAATTATTTTTTTATTTATTTTATATGATTTGTATTTATTAGATTATGTTTTAAATTTTTATTATAACAATATACGTGCTTTTCCGTAGCTTTGATTTTTGGAGCACAAGAAATACTAATCTTTCCAAACGTCCTTCATGAGATTTGAAGTGGACAAGCCCACCTTTGATTTGATATATCATGTCCCATCTAAACTTGTCCCTAACATTCTTTTGACTTCGCACAACTTCGGATCAATTTAGGCTATTTGACCGTTTACCGTAATTCTAGACCTAACTTCCAACTTGAGTTTGGTACTCGACATCGAACAAAACCATTTGACCCAATATATGGTTTTGACATATTTCAAGCGTACGACACACATGTCAATGGTGTGCCACTCAATCGAGTTTCCATGTGCTATTTATTTGCGAATGGCACATGAGACTCATTGGCTAACTTTTTGAGTTCGATTTGACTAGAAAATATATTTGGACCCTAACCTAGCCAACCCCACCTGGTAGAAAGCCATGTTAGGTTGCCATGACTTAGTAGAATTATTATGAATTTATTTTGGGATATTATACAGCCAAATAGATTTAAATATAATTTTGTATATATATATATATATATATATATATATATATATATATATATATATATATATATATATATATATATATATATATATATATATATATGTGATTATATTTATAATAGCCTGACACTATATATAAATATGGCCTTAGTCATGGTTAAGTTTTGAGATGCATATAGACTAGAAATTTTGGCACGGCTAGCATAGTAGTTTGCTTTGACTTGGCCATGCTAGGGATAGGCCTAGCCATAATCCGCATCCTATATATGGAAACAGTCAAATGTGACATCTTCATAAATACTATGATAGATATATTTAATATTGTCACGCCCCAGAACCAGAATACTGGAGAGCGGGGGCAACATAGCCAGCTACGTATATGAAATGGAATCCATTTCGCTATACGGTCACGGCTGTCTAGATACATGAGGGTTTATCTACAGCCAACAGTCTCTTAAGGTCAAGAACAAGCCTATTGTCTCAATCACAAGCAAGTAAATAGATGTTACAAGATGTATGATCATTAAATATACAATAATAAGGCATCCCAAATATTACATATTCAGCGATCATGAAGCTAGTCGTTACAAAATGTTAGGACTAACAAGTTTAGTCATACATGATCAACCCTAGGATTTGTCAATCATGTTACAGCCCGTAGGCAGACAGTAAGTAAAGTGCAACGAGCTAAACAGGTGCTCGGCGGCTAAACGCCTCAAAAGAATAATTTTTACAATAGAGTGGGA